>OOFJ01011152.1:1428-25798 GCA_900323375.1 Benthosema glaciale | reverse complement strand
ATACTGTTGTGATTAAGTGTTTGTATTTGCAGCTGTCTGTTGACCAGGGGTTTCAACAACTCTTACACTTTTCTCTAAATGTGGCTTAAATGTCTGAAGTATCAGTAATACAAACCTTAGATTTACGATTAAATGACAAAGTACAGATATTTTACTGTTTATTACTACAGGTTTCTGCTTTCGTTGTTATTTATTACCATAATTATTTTTAAAGGCACTTTGCTCAGAGGTCAAAGCTAGCCTAAATGTGTTTAATTGGGGCTGACATTGATATTTGCCAGGTACACAGTCAGACAATGTAAGGTGCAACGGTCACATGGAAATAAATGATGTGATACTTTTTGCAGTCACTCTTTTCCAGAGCGACTTAAATAAGCCAGGTTAAAAGTGAAGGTAAGCGACACATTGTGAGCTTGTGATTAGCTATTTTCAAATAGCTGTATAAAATGGATCTCAATGATTCATAATCTAAATATGCAAAGTAACTTTTAGTAACAATCTGTCAAATTGTAATACTAAAAAAAAAATTGTCTAGATGTGGAGCAGAAATATAAATTAATCCATAGTCAACTCTGGCAGGTGTTTGTAAACAAACTTGTTAGTTCAGTAATGGGGAGACCTGTCTCTACTCTAGCTCTTTAGTAAAAGGAAAGGGCATTTTCAGTCTGGTATACCAAGTTTATCCCATCAGCAGACAAACAAAAGATAACATGATGCCATATTTTTAGGTGCTGTTTTAGAAGAGCAGTGGTTCTCAAAGTGGAATCCGGGTTCCTGAGGAAGTAACTTGAGAGTGTGCAAATTTAGAACAAAAAGTAATACGTTTGAGAACCACTTTCTGAGAATCTTGGAAAATCTTGAAAAAGGCAAAACCTTATCTGCTCTCAGCCAGTAGATGGCACCAACACACTACTGAAAACAATTGTGTGTTTTTCTAACTTTTCTTCTTTTATACTTCTATTACTACTAATTTGGAGGATTAGGGGTCAAGCATTTTGATGGCTGTTGGTAGGACATTCCACATTTTGATGGCATAACATTTAACATTTAAGACCATGTTAATTTGAATAAGTAATTTGCAGTTTAAACTATATGGTTACCAAGATGCAACAACATACATACTGTTACAAACGTATCAGTCAGAGCTGTTAGTTCAGTAATGGGAAGACCTGAGGTGAGAAGGATTGGAGACTCAGAGGGCATGAACATGTACGTGGACAAGAAGAGATTTTTGGCTTTTATTGCCATGGTAGTGAAGCGTGCCATAGAAATAACACGCAAATCAGAAATAATCAAAATGGTGCTTGACGCAGCAAGGAGGTTCTTAAATGTGGAGGAGATAACTCCTCAAGAGCTGGAGTCACCATCAATTAATATGCATTTTCCTGAATTGTTTAGATTCAACTGAAGTTACTGAACTGTGGTGCTTTTTTATCATTGCAAATTTTCAATAGGCCAGCTACAACTATACAAAAATAACGTTTCAACCGTTTCTTTTTTCTTCTTTTTTTTGTTTGATTTTCTTTTTCTTTTTTTAACAAAGAGGTGGAGAGAGAAAGAGACTTATGTTACTAAACAAACACTCTATAGCAAGTACTAAAAAAAATAGAGCCATTTAACACCTATTTTTAACCAACAACAAAATCACTTATACCCTACCTTAAGAAACAATTATGTATATTTCTAGTAAGTTCTAAAAATGACCATGCCACTGCCAGATTGCCTTTGCCATAAAATAGGAGGTAAAGTATATACGCTATATAATATGCTTACACAGATACAAATAAAAGTGTCAAGTTAATACATACGGTTTGATATATTGAATGGATAAACTCCCGCTTCCCATTATAGCATCATTTGTTTTAGTTTTTCTTTGTGTTATATATTTGTGTATTATGTGTTGAATTATAGGCTGCCGAGTCACTAGTCACATAACATTTCAGTGATGGCTGATAAAGTATTGCATGATATCTTTGGTGTGCTACCCTAAAACCAGCTTTGATTATATTACCAGTTTTTCATGATGTAAATGTATATTAAATAACAGACCTGATAAGATCTAAAAGTATTTTTCATTAACCTTGCACACTGAACAGAACACACGCAAGTCCATCAAAGAATATACTTCTTAAGTATTGCAAGCATCTTGGGCATTTTTATATTTTTGGGGGATTTTCCGCTTTATTAGATAGCATACATACATACATGGAGACCAACAATTATGAACGAGAGGGGATGACATAAAGCGAACGTTATGAGCCCTATTTTAACCATGTCATATTTTAAGTGCACCTTAAACATGAGCCACCATGGGTCCCAGCTTTGGGATATACAGAAACTGCTTGTGCACACACGTTGACGTAAAGCCCTCTTCAAGTGACACCATCACACATATCTCTCCTCTAAACTTCTCTGATAAAAGTCCATCTCAACAAGTGAGAATTACAAAAGTCAATAGTTGTGCATAAAGTCAGTAGAGGTGGAAAAGGACAGCCGTGTGGCGGTACTCCCGCTTTGCCTTGTAAAACCAATGATTTGCCTACCAGGCGTACCATGACTACAATCAAATTGTAATGTAACTCACTGGAAGTGGAGTGTAGTTGATTAAGATACTAGAGATGGAACATAAATTTGGTTCTAGGGCAATTTTCCCTTTAAGGCCTGCTTTCCTCAGCAATCAATTAGGACATGTCTGACTGCATCTTTTAATTTCACCGGTGAAGTCTGTATAAGCCAGCCAGCATCACCTTAGCCTCGGAAACCCAGACTTTGATTTGGGAACGAGCTTCAGTGACATGACTTTGAAATAATACTAGCAGATTGATAGCAAAGGAATATTAAATTACAGATGTAAAACACAGTAAAGACCATTTCCCAGAAAGGCACAGAGGATTATGATTCTTTCTCCGCTTGAACACATTCACAGAACTGAATAAATACATCTGTTGCTCATCAATATCAAACTGTGGTAGACAAGCAGCACAGTCATCATACAATTATAACAGGGTGCAACATTGTTGAATTAGTGGTAAACATACAGTATAAATAATTCCTTTTAGAATACCAATTAACCATTTCCAACCAGGCGAAATCATGTCACTTCATGGTTTCATGCAAAAAAAAATCAAACATAATCAATAATATAATGAAAACAGCAGACCTACAAGCTCACAACACGTCGAAGAGGCGACACGTTGTGAGCTTGTAAGTCGGCTATTTTTTGTTTAGTATATAGGGCATAAGTGGTTAATTGAAAAGATAAAAGTTTTAAAGTACCATTCTTTTAAAGTGAGTCAATGGATAGAAATCAAGCATAAACTAATTTGCCCAAATCACCTTAAAAAACCTCACCTTGAGACTAGGCTAACCCACAGCTTCAGTATTGCATCAAAATGTACAATGTTGGGAGTTGATTCCACACCAATTTAAACTTAAAATTCTTCCTCGCCATGTAAAATACACAAACGTCTTATGGCCATTTGCAGTGTCTGAATAACATTGCAGGTGTAGAGTCCATCAATAATGGCTCATTATTGTCTTTGTAATGTTGAGCCGGGTATCAGTCTGGCCAATAGTCCAGTTTTTGCAGCAGTTGACCATACTCACATATAGCGGCCATTTTGCTTTGTGGCATACAGGGGGGGGAGGGGTACCCGCCGCTTTGTATCGGGGGAAACGTTGAGTACTGAAGACAGTTTCAACTCTATGGTAATCGAGTCCCAGGTTACCATGGTGATCATGTCCTCCATTCTGTCCCTTTGCATTCATCACGTAATCATTCATTTAATATAGATTCTCTGCAGTACCTTGCCAGAAGGTCTCATAAACATTTAACAAAACTATGTCAAACAAAAATAGAACAATATCTACCACAGATTTAACTCGTTATAGCTTGGTTTGCTTTTCTCTCTTCAAAGTGTCATCTGCATTTTGTTACCAAAAATATAGGGTATGCCCTCACGTCTACTTCAAAAAAAGAGATTAAAATAAAAAGACCCTGATATCAGACCTTTGCTACCTACAGAGTGAGGCCCTGGCAAACCCTGAAGAGATGTATTTTGAACAGATAGCAAGAATCTTGTGCAAAAAAAAAAAAGAGAAGAAAAACCAAACACAACACGCCACCATCACATTCACTCAAGCCAGGCTCAAGTCCTTTTGGGGTTAGATGTGTTAACCATGTTGTAGACTGAACAGTTATCACTGCCACTAGTCTTTATTTTTTCAATGATTTAGAAAAGAATGCAGCTCTAGCGACGCACGCCGTTTGTAGCCTCCATCACTGCTCTTTGTATAAATGAAAATAAAGCATCCCAAATAGAAAACTCCCATCAGCTCTGTTGGTTTTATATGCAAATCTAATTTAAATCTTGTATATATATTTTTTCAATATCAAAAACAAATAAAAAATAAAATTCCATTAATCTCCAAATGAAAATAAGACATTGCATTAGATTTCCAATTTGCTACTATACAAAGGGGTGAATGGCACTGTGCATAAAAAAAGCAAGCCGTAAAGCAGTGGTTCTAATTTTTTTGGGCCCACCCACTTAAATCTCTCAATGTTCCCGGCTTGGATCAATGGAAAACATAGTACACTTTTAAGTTCCTATTTTATCTGTAACTACTTTTCCATGGTTTCAAAGAAGAAAAAAAAATATTTTTTAAAATCATCAACTCAATCTTAGTTTTTGGCCAATTATTTTATGGGGACCCACTTGCAATATCCTCGAAGCCCACCAGTGCAGTTTGAGAATCGCCGCCCCCGCTGAAGCAACACAGTCCTCATAGCGTCTCATTGGCCAGAGTCTCTGTAGACAGCCAGATCTTTGCTCCACTCAGTAACTTGCTAATGGGCGTGCCGTGCACACCGCGGCGGCACAGGTTACCTACTGGTGAGAAAGGAAAGGAGGAGCTAAGACATTCGGCGCCCGTAGAGGGATCGTGAGGGGTACTGGCCCTGGCCCTGAAATACATCCTGCCGCTGTGGTCCGAAGGCGTCCCGTTAGGGGGGCTAGCGATCGGGGTGGTGTTGGCCGGCGTGGGCCCTTTGTACTGCCGCAGCTGACTCTGCAGCGTTTCGATCTCGTCGGCCAACTGGGACAGCTTGTGGTAGGCCGTGATGGGACCCCCTTTGTGAATGCAGGCCTCGGGCACCCAGCGCAGGAAGTAGAGCCTCCACAGAGCGATGTGCGAGGGGAGGAGCATGGGGATGAGCAGGCCCTGCTGGTCGGCGGGCCGAGAGAACCACTCCCTGAAGAAGCGTTCCGAAGGACTCTCCTCCACTTCTCGGAGCTGGGAGAACTCGGGCTTTAGCTGTACCAGCAGGGAGTTCCGCCGGATCAGTGTACCGTGACCTTCTTTCAGTCCGTTGCGCAGGGCTGAGGGCATCCCTCGAAGAGTGGAGCTGTACGTTTTATGCTGAAGGGATGCATAATAAATGTTGGTTTAAATATACCAGTTAACTTGACTTTACATTTTTCATATGATCATATTTCAGATTCAAATGATTTGACAGAAATACATGAGATTCTATTTCAACAGTGTTTCTTGTTGTCTTGTCACTAAGGCAAGATATATACTGTAATTGTAGATACAGGAAATCCCTATGAAATCATACGTCATTATCCAAACTAAAGGTATTGTTCTCTTTTTCAGTGCAGTTATTTACTATAGAAAGTGGGGCCCGGCGGTCCGCAGGGGTCCTTCAGGGGATTCCGGGGGAAAATGTGTTAATTCAACACAAAAATCACTTTAACCCAATTGGGTATTTCACCCACACCAAAACAACACAATATTCCATTATGGTGGCTCTAAAACCTTTTCAGATGGGGACCAATTCATATAAATGTTGAGGTCACTGACAAAAATGGATAAGAGCTGTTCTAGTACTGTAAAAATATAGACCGACCTTTGTGCGCCTGAAGGTTTTGACCGCTCCATTCTGGACACAGGTGACACCCTTGCCGACGTACATGGGGTTATTGAAGAGGGCTTGGTCTTTGATGGCGAACTGCTGGGACCAGTCCCACACCGTGGGGAACCGCAGAGCCTTCTGCTCCCCTGCAGGGATGCCCTTACTTCTGGCAAATTCCTGTTGAGTTAAGACAAGTTCATAGGGCTGCATCTATCAATCATTCTCTTCGCAAGAATTAATGAATTAATGAATTAATTTGATTACTTTTTAGATTAATGAAATAAATGAGAAGCCGGTATTGTGTATAGTGGAGAAACCACCCAAGTCCAAAATGTTACATTTTTCAGCAAATGAAGAAAACCTTGTATTTTACACAATACTGCCTCATCAAAGTTGGTATTCCGACTTAGTATATTGCCAGTAACTTGCATGTGTCATATTATCTCCACTTTACCCAAATCCAGATCAGGTGGAATAAGGAGGTTCTCGCCGTCATTTTTCATTATTGATAAGAACAGCCGACAATGGATCTCCAAGCTCACATAATGCATCGCGCTTCGCAACACGTGAAAGAATGTCCGAAGCCTTATGACACTGTTAATAGAGCATCGCAGTCCCGCCCCCTACGCCCGTTCCGGAAGTAAATTCCCCATTCATTTTTCTCAGACATTTCTAAAATGATTTATATAAACATGATTACGCCGCGGACAAAGCCGAATCAAACACAATATTTTGGGCCGATCAAATCATTAGTACGTTTTGGGCCAATGTTTTGATTGACCCAAAACATTGTGTTTATTGTCATGATTTGTCACAACGCGAGTTAGCTTTGTCCACGGCGTAATAGTCTTTTAATAAATACTTTTTGAAAAGTCTATGAGGAAAATGAATGGGGATTTCACTTCTGGAACGGGCGTCGTCATGAAAGGGGGCGGGACTGCGATGCTCTATAGGCCTACAATAATAAGCTGGATGTTAAATATTACAATAACCTCTGCAAAGAGAGGATTACTTCTGAATGATGCGTTCTTGGCACACCACCACTCACCATTAAGTGATCGGCATGTTGTCGGGGACTGTTGAAGAGGAAAGTGCTGAAAACAGGGATCCACATGCTGTCACTCAGTACCGTAAGATAGGTCTCTGTGAAGTCAAAGGCAGCTGGGTACTGGTTCAGCATCTGCCAAACACAGTCCAAGAAGAGCAGGAACAGTGGAGACTAAAAGGAAAGGAGCAGATAGAAAGAGTAATATCAGCCTCTTGGCAATATTGACTATAAGTACTTCCAGTGGTACAAGGTAGCTTTCATTCACGTTACAGTGTTCTCTCATAAGCAAACTACGGCTGTCATAACATTTATTGGAGCTACAAAAATGATTTGCGATTACCGACTTCATTATGTTTTTGGCATAGAACAATGGAACATAAATAAAATATACACTTCTATTTGGCTTTTAGTCTTCTTTGTGAACCAATATTGCACCTGGCAGATATGACATGACATGGGAATGAATGGCAATCATAATAAATAATAATGTACTATAAATAGGGCATATTCAATAATGTTATACTTAAAATAAGAAAGAAACAAAATAGTGGAAATAGCCAATCCACAAGCTCACAACACTGTGGCACGTTAGTAGTAGCTCTATTTTTCCGATAGTTTTTCCGAAACATTTTTCAACGGATGAATTCATACAGATGAAGATGGGAACGATTATGCAAAAAGAAACAAAGAAAATGTGGTTATGTGCAACAACTGTGATCAGGCAATCATGTAATAATTATGATGACAGGCCTAATCGCCAACCTCAGATTTATCGTTCTTCTTCAAGTGGTTACATCTGTCCAGGAAGGGATGGCCCGCCATCACCCACTCCTTCTGCACCAGGCTCTGGAAGCCGCTGATGCTGCGATAGTGAGGGTCCAGCATCAGCTGAACCAGGGAGGACACCACACAGCTCAGGTCCCTGTCCCGCTCCTCTGTAGCAGGTCAACAAGAGTACAAATTAGAGCAAAGGTTCATATTACCAGGCAATGTTCTCTATTTTTGCACGACAAACGTGCGGCAAAGTATAAAATATAATGATAGATTATACAATTAATCGAAAAAGCAATAGATAGAATCACTCACTATGGAAATAAATAAGTCAATAGTTGCAGCCCCAGTACGAAAAACTATCCCATGCGGCATGTGTTGGCATACAAATCAATGCTCTTTCCAAATTAAACTATAACTCCCTACTATCCACGTTATTTACTATATTAACCATATAAAGGCTATCTGTAGGTTTAATTAAGTGGTACACTACACACACAATTCCAGTGTGAGAAACGTAGAGACAAAGACCAAATAACCATAATAAATACGCAATCTGGAATATGTACCTTGCAGAATGACAGAAGCATGCTTTCCATCCAGGAGGTACACCACCTCAGCAGAATGCTTCAGAAAGGCCCTTCAGTTACAAATGTAAACACAAATTAGATTTAAACTATATCTGATTAACATTTATCTACGGTTTCCTCTAAAATCAAAAGTTCAATGTTTTGTTGTTTACATATATTTCTGGTGTCGGGAAGAAACTTAACTCCAGATCATTTTTTATCTGGATAAATATTTTGGAAACAAGGCAATACTGCCTCATCAAATTGGTGTTGTGACTTTATATATTGTCTTTATATTATTTCCACGAGAGGGGGAGAGGTGGTGGAGTAAGCCGTTTTAGCAGACAATTAAAATGCCCTGCTTATCCGGCTAATATTCACATCACCATGACATTTGCGTCATGAAACTATCTTTTCACCACAAACCTTTCAACTTTCTGAGTCAGTCCAGACTTTAAAGATGGCAATAAAATAAAAGCATCACATTGGTCAGTGTTGGATTACATATCTCAGCATGGTCATCAAGAATAATGGTAAATGGTAAATTTATATAGCGCCTTTATCCAAGGCGCTTTACATAGATTGTGCATTACATTCACCCATTCATACACTGATGGCAGCGGAAACCATGCAAGGTACCAACTAGCACATCAGGAGCAATTAGGGGTTAAGTGTCTTGCTCGTGGACACATCGACTAACTCTGGGGGAGCCTGGGTTCGAACTGGCAACCTTGCGGTTGCCATCCAGTCACTCTGCCCCTGAGCCACCGCCGCCCCATAATGGAAACCATTGGTTTCCTGGATGGTAGGAAAAGGGCGCTCAGAAACTGTGGAATGCTTTGGAAAACAATTGGCAGTAATGTAGTATAGATTACTTGTATTCAGTGATGTCAACATGAAGAAGAAAAAACACTGGTATGGTCCTTTCAGGGCTAAAGAGGTCAAATGTAGGGTATTTGTTTTTCCAACTCTAAGGCCATGATAAAGCAAATATTACTCTGTTTGTGTATTCTAAACTGGTGGCACAGTAAAACTGTAGGTTTTTGCCATACAGTATATGTTATCCGATATGCTCATAATAAATGTGTAATGGGCATGTCACTATAAAGGGCAAACTAAATGTCTTGTGTACACAGTAGAGAGACAGAATGGGACAATTACATTTTATAGTAGGACTAGGAGCCAGTTCAGGAGGGACCCACCCCAGTGTGACAGCACATCTAAATATTTGTACATACCTGACATAGTCCAGCCATTGCGAACCTTCAATGGATGAAAACCATTTCTTTTCAGACTCCTCGAATGGATCTGCAATACAAAGTCAAGAGTAGAAAAGATTGTTTTCAATTTGTAGATTTGGTGCAGTAGTACTGTACATCCAGAAATCTATTCTCTTGGAAGGCATAAGCTATAACCACACTAGTGCACACAAAGAACGGAACACAGAAGGACATAAAATCCTTGATCTACTAATAATTGATTAGCTTGTTAATCCAGTGCCTTTTATGGAATCGTGTATGTGATTTGGCTCACCTATGACACAGCTCTGTCTGATTTTCACCAAGGCAGTTTGAATGTCCTGGATGTTAGGCAGGCTTTTGTCCAGTTCTGATCTTAAGACATCGCCATGCTGGGGGTGGCTCTTTGTTATCGCTGTGCATATTCTACCAAAGCAAAGGGATGTCGGTGATTGGATTAGTTTGTATAATTAATGTTAGGTTATTATTTCAACAGTACATTTGTTTTTCTAAATGCAGATAAACATTAACAGTTAATATCCCAATGCAATGACAATTGTATTTCTCAATTTGTCTCAACGTCATTTGCAACTTCTTAAGAGTACTCTTCGGGAGAAGAGTACTCTTAAGTTCGGGAGAGTACTGCAGAGTTTCTTTTTAATTTTGGACAACCGACGACGGCATAGTAGTCCCTTGATGGTTAATGCATTCTCCCATTCAGCGCTTTATACTACTCTCTCTCTCACAAATATAACTTCTCTAAAGTGTCTCAAATAGATTTCAATGATACTCATAATTCATAACTGCAGTATGAACCTGCGGAAACGCGCGTTCCTCACGCTCAATGCCCCGTCTCCTGAAAGTATCATTGTCCGTGGAAACCGTCGTCCCAAATGCAAAACACTGGGTTCTGAAAGAGGCTAGGTCTACCCTTTCATGAAGGGGAGGAGTATGGATAGCATCGGTTTTCCAATGATTTTGTCGGTTCGGAAAGCCATGACCATCCCAAAGAAAACTCTGTGCTTCGGGAATAGTATGGATCACAAGCTTTACCAATTAAGGACGTTTCTATAACAAAACTACTTGTCGAGGTAAATTGTAACATAATGAATTACTCTTTCCAATTTGATAACACCATTACAGTTACTGAAATGCCTAAAAATAATAACTACATTGGATCCATTTTCCTGGGAGAAAAAACAAAACACTTTTGGACATACAAGGTTTCCACTCGACAGCCACTGTATGAACTCTGGGTTTACATTACTGTACCTCTGGTCCAGCTTCCTCAGCTGTGTTGGATCACTGATGCTGGCCATGCGGACAAGAGCACTCCCATTAGGGTGGTTCCAACACCACAGCTAGTAGCAGACATATACACAAAGCAGTGACAGTGAGTAGAATATTCTGTTTGAAAAGTATTCCACAAAAAAAAAAATTGGAATGCTGCCAAAATAACTGACATTCAAGCTAACAATGCGTGACATCATGTGACGTTGGCGTGTAGTAGATCAGTTATTCTTTTGGCAAGTGACATTGTCACGCTACGGAGAATAAATGAAGCTCAACACAACGGAGTACACAAGCCACTTAGGTTCGATGGAGGTAAAAAGAGGCCCGTTACTTACAGGGATGCGTTTATCCGTGAAGTAATTGGAGTACTGCTTTAGATCTTGATCCGCCAGGGATGCTGGGACCACAAAGTACTCAGAAAGGCTAAAGGGTGGAGATTTTGAAAAATAGATAATATATATTAGCCAAAAGCAGACATTACGCATGGATGTGATCGGGAACAAAAGATAATAAAGGGGGAACAAAATACAAATGGCAGTGCATGGGTGTATGCTACGCTACTAGAACCCAAATATACCAATAAACGGTGCCCCTGACAGTATGTAATGATTCCCAAACTAGGGCAAGTTCCTTTATATTGGAGTAGGAAGTGAAGGAGCAGTGCATTTAATTCACTTGGCCTATCCTTTTACTCCTGCCTCATGCATTTCTTATGCTGTAGTTCACAAGCACTCCGTTTCTCCCATGATTCCTGCTTCAACGTGGCAACAACAGGCATCCTATAGCTCAGTGTTTCTCAAATAGGGTTAACATACACCCCTGCGGGTACGCAGAGGTACTACAGGGGTATGCGAGACTGACACACTTTGTGTGAACCTGCTTATCTGTAAAATGCTAAATATAAAGTAATACATAATTGCTAAATATTGCAGAGTGGGAGAAGGGGGTACTTGGATTGAGAAATCAGGAAAACCACTGCTACAGCTCAGTAGTAGTTGCAGTTAGGCAATGCTTACCTTGCACTTTCAGAAACACCACATGAAAATGATGTTTAACACAATGTATAAAATGCCTGTTACTTTTGATTATGTTGCATTTTTACCCTGCTACATTACCTTATTTGCCGTCTAACTGTATATCAAACTGTTGTGCTGCCTTTGTCAATAATAATAAAAGGTATTAGCTCAAGTAAAAGTCCTGTATTCAAAATGTCACTTGAGACTAAAAATACAAAGTCATCAAATATATGTAAATGACCATAATTAAAAGTACTCAAAATCCAACATACAGTTAAACTGTGGACTACAAACTGATCTCTGAGCCAAGTCAGAAGTGCGTCCATCATATTTCGATTACATAAGCTATAATACTGTAATACCTATACACCTGCATACCTAAAACTCAATACTTCCTCGTCATGCTTGCCATTGTTAACCACCTATATCCACTGTCGTAAACGGTTTGAAAACTGTATGAGGGCTTTAACTTGAATTTACAATAATAAGAGTTAATCCTGTGTATTGTAAATACAGGCTAAGACAGTCTGGCGTTACTGAGATTGGTCTGGATTTCTCCTTTAATACAGCTGTTAGGACGACGCGTGGATCCCTGGACTGAATGGGCAACATGCTTTCTTGGCCAAAGATATTCAGTTTGTAGTCAATGATAAACATGAGATGAACCTACGTAGGCGAGAGGACGTAGCCCTCGTTGATGGAGCACACCCTCCACTCGGCCGCGCCCGTCCTCTTGATCTCTCTGTCCCACTCAGACGGGCGGTCAAAGAGAGGGGTCTGCAACCCTCCTCCTGGGACAGCACCATTGATCCGTTCCCCTAGGGAAATGGGTCGTGCAAAGCCACGATCAATTCTCAAATAGATGAGATGCACAGATACTGCCATGAGAAGCAGTGCTTCTCAAAGTCCTGGGGATCCCAGTACAGGCAACTTGTTAATATTGCATCAAAATCAGTTTAACCACATTTACTCTGTTTTATACTTTGGCTATTCAAAATCTAAATAAATTAAACCTAGAAAAAACAGACAAAATGTGGAATACTCTTTCCACACCACTAGTATAAAGACTATCAAAGCTTTGGCAAACTAGCACAGGTGTGCCAAACATGTTCAAGTTGGGTATACCTGAGGAGCCGTAGTATCGCCTCCCTAAATACTCGAAACCAAACAGAAGCTGAGGATCAGCGGGGTGGGAGTAGTGAGCGATGGCAAGGCAAACCTGAAATAAAAATATGCAATAAGAAAAGGAATTGCTTTCAAATAGATTTTACAAGCAATGGGTCACAAGATGCAAATTGGTGTAACTGCACCCCCTGGTGGCGGGTGGTGTCAGCGCAGCGTGACACAGACAAGCAGACAGATGTTCTGCCTGGCTTCCATAGTTAGGGCTCACTGCGTTCGCAAATATGTAATATATACATTTACATAATCTCCATGTCTGTCCATTTAGATATACATAATCTGAATATTGATTGGTATGAGTCACGTAAGCCAACTTGGAAGTTTTCCGTTTTCAGCCTATGTGTACTACTTGAGTACCTTAAATATGAGAAGCACATAGCTCCTTTTTTTCGGTGCGTATTCAAAGTTAGCATTCATGTACAGCAAAAAACAAACATTAAAGGTTGTAAACCTTAATAGACCATTTTAATTTGGTCCATAAGAATAAATATCGTGTTTATTGCAGCCTCCACTCTTAACCAGAGCAAACCTAGGAACAAGTGGAACCTAGAAAAGCCAGAAAGCACATTGCTCTTGGGTTACAGGACTGAATCTTTCGGTGGCATGACTACAAAATCACACAATGCCGTCCATTCAGTGTCAGAGCTGTGAATAACACAAGAGGGTACAAGGAGGGAGGGAGGGAGTGTGTATGTCTGTGTGCGAGTGCACGTGTAAGACACTGCTGTTCTTAACTCTGTAATTTCCTATGGCAAAATAAGCTATTATAGATTGGCGTTGCTCCATACGTCACAAAAGAAAAACAAGGACTGAGCCCTGTTTTAGGTTCACATTGTAATTACATACGTAGAGGTCGTCCGTCCCCATATAGACCAGGGGAAGTGGTTAAATCTATTTTGCCAATTCCATTTTACTATTTCAATCCTCAATGCACAGGAGTGACCAGAAACATTTCACATGTAATTGCTTTTACAGACAAGTGCCTATTCTGGTCGGATGAGATTGTTTTCAAGGCGGCGTCACGTTGAAATGTTAATGTTAACTAAATATGCTAACTCAAACCCTTACACACATTGTTAATGTTGGCTGTATAATATACTATCCTAAACTTTACATACTGCTATGCAAGCTAAATATACTTACCCCTAAAACTGACACACATAATTCTGCCATATGACTTGTGCTAGCTGGGAATCAGAAGAGTGACTTTGTGTTTTAGTTATCAGAAGAGTGACTTCGTGTTTTAGTTAGAGGTGCCACAGTAAATTCAACAAATTGATTTAATCAACCTGTATAAAGCAGGGCTGAATTGGTTAATCAGACTAATAGATTAAAAAAAAGATTTGTTCATGTATAAAACCTTTCAATGATCTGATTAATCAAAAAGTAAATCGATAGAATAATTGCCAACAAAATGTGTATGTATTTTATGTGAAAACCTTCAAAGGAGATACACAGTGGCTGGCTTCACTGAAATGACTTCCTGTATGTAGTGGCTCAGCAGGTAGCTCAGAGAGCTCCTGCCTCTTGGGAGATCTTCCCGTTACATACCAAGTGTATAAATATGAATTCATCTCAAGCACTTCACTTCTAAATTCTCTTGCTTCAAAGACATTGGAGAAGCCGTCATGCATCCGTGTCTGTAGTGTGGTCAGGGAGTGAGCTGAAATGGGATTTCTTTGTTCCTGTGGGCCGTTTTTTTTTGTGGTGGTGAATTTAAAGCTCCCTAACTAACCAGCGGTCACATGTTCCCAGGGGCTGGCAACATCTGTGCAAGGTGACAGCGTTTGCTTTACTTTATGTCTCTCGACCCAGCTGCAGTCGTTAATGTCCAATTTCCTGAATGAACTCAATTAAAGAATACTGCTGCTAAGGCTGGGCGATATGAATTAAACTCAATATGATGGTTGGTTCAAGCTTCAAGCTTGTGACTTGATTATGATTAAAGAATGATTATTTAAAAAATAACAATGCATCATGCGATGTGTAAGCTTGCAGATCGGCTTGCAAATCAACTAGAACTTCTTTTTAGTGTCTATATGTTGATTGATACACAGTACATCACCTGTCCCTCACGATTATTCGATTAACTTACACAAGAAGGTTAACATTTATTAGTCGGAAATGGGACTCGAACCCACAGCCCGCAGTGCCTGGAAAGCTACGCCAGCTGTCCGGGCCTACATGAGCAAGATTAAGTTGGTTATTGGTTCAATTGCCCAGCTCTAAATGCTAGTTACCACAAGAAGCAGCCCATGACAGACACAGCTGACTGAGATGCCATAACAAGGAAAACCCTTCACTCGCCTTCAGTCCTCCTCAGCCAAAAGGAGGAAAATAAATAGGAGCATTGGTGAAAACAAGTCAACCTTCTTACCAAAAGCCACTCTTCACTTTGATCTACAGGGCTGCCTGAGCAGAGCTTTCCTTTGAAAAATTAAACATCTGTGACTCTAATCTGCCTCGGAGTCATGAGTCAGAGTCACAATGTGAAATGATTATGTTACACTCAAATTGTTAGGCAGCGGCAGTCGTTGCCAAGATGACCACTGAGAGGCAACTACATTAACATGCAGGCAGCATCATATCCACCCAACCCAACCCAGCTGAATAGGACCGCAATAGACTTAGGGCTCCATTTTTGTCACACGCCAAACCCCTTATCCCCAACTTCTTTGCATTTTTTTACTATTGGAAAAGCATATCTGAATTGTTAAAATGGCCAGCCTACAAGCTCACAACGTGTCAATGTGGATTGGCTAGTTGAACTATTCAAAAGTGTTTTTACAATAGTAAAAAAAGACAAAGAAGTTAGGGATAAGGGGTTTGACGAAGGGTGACGAAGGGTGTGACGAAAATGGAGCCCCAAGTGTTTAGAAGGGGCCAGAGCAATGCAGCACTGTTGGATATGATACCAACTGAAATACCAATGGAGTTTTCCTTTACGATTTCTTTGCAATACCAACAGATACTTAATATTCCGGTCAAAGTAAAAGTAAATTGTTATTCAATGTATATTTTATTGTATAGGCCTATTCTTTATGCCAATTCCACTTAACTTAACATGAACAACTTATGTTCAAGAATTTATTTTAATCATATATAATACCAAATGTATTTATAAGATTGCAGCTGCCACTCCAAGCAGCGGCGACTACTGCGAGGGTGCCTGGTAGCTGGATAAGAAGAATCGCCAGGTGCATCTCATCAAGTCTCCAAGTGCAAGAGTGAAAGAAGACAAATAGACAACATAGTAATAGACATGAATACTAAAAAGGACTATAAATTGGTCAGCGTAAAGAAGGGATTAAGGCGTTTTTATCTTTGAGAAAAGGCCATCAAGAAAAGAAGAGCTTTTTGAGAACAAGAACACAACGCTGATTGCATTTATTGGAAACATAAGACAGGTGCTTTCCAGTGGCAGTTACCAAACCAAAGTTTGCACTGTGCAATGCATCAGTGGGAGATAACCATTGACATGGTTTGCTGGCTTGCGGACAAGTCTGAAGAAACGGTCGGGAAGGAAAAGATTAGTGGGCAAAGACCTACACCCAACAAGCGGCCCCTGCAGAGATTTGTAGGATTCAATTTACCTCATGAACCCTATTGTTCCTATTCTGTGCATTCCATAATGGGAAAACATAATAGGCCATCTACAAGTTCACAACAGCAGATTGTGAGTTTGTGGATTGGCTACTTTCGGTGTATTTCGATGTGCAACACATTATATAGGGTTTAAAGAAATATTTTACAGTAGCCACTGACTAAGAACAGAAATATAAGGAAGAAGGCTCATTCTTTCATCCTGTGAGTCAATGCTGGTGAACAGCCAAAACACATGGTTTTTGAAAACACACCGAGCTGACTTAAAACAGGCTATTATGCATTCACTCACCTTCTTGGCACTCTCAGGCCCCGCCTCATCAAAGCAGAACCTGACAATTCTAAAGTCCTTGCAGTACAGTATGAGTTCAGTGGGACTGAACTTCAGCTTTTGGTTTGACCCCAGAACTTTCCTCTTCCCCTTGGCATCGTTCACTAGGGGGAACAGAGGAAAATAACAGAACTGAAATAATGCTGATAGGCCGATCCCTGGAATATAGAGAACAGGAAGTGTTAAGTAATATATTTGTATAGTACTCTGTACCAATATGGCAACTATTGACCTTATAAGTAAAAATCCAATGCAGTGTGCTTCAAACTGTCAGGGATCTGTCAGAATACTTGAATAATTGTCCTACAGTGTTATTGTTGCTTTGGCAGTTTGTATTAGAACATTGAAACAAAAAGAGATTACTTTGGTCAGCTGATAACTCTGCAATGTAGGCATACTGTTGCCATACTGAACACATACTGTATGTATTGTCTTACAATAATGATCACATCAGAATAACTGCATGCATCTTTGCACGACAAATTAAAATGCCAAACGTAACTAACAGTGTGTAAGTTACAGACCTGTTCAAAATATAAAGTTAATGTCTCAGCAAAAAAAAAAGTGAAAGGTCAGCACATGATTTTATCCAGAACCAGAAAAGAAGAAGTGGTCATTTCATGAAGGGTTTGGGTGGGGGATGCACATTTCCGTGATACATGATGTACAGACGTGACGAATGTCGCAGAGACTCCCGAACCAACCCTTGGTGCTAATTGCTAAGTGCCAAGCAGGGAGGCACTGGGTCTCATTTTTATAGTCTTTGTTATAACCCAGCCGGGAATCAAACGCCGCCGACCACCCAATCTCAGGGCGGAGACTAACCACAAGGCCACTGAGCTGGTCACACTCTCAAGCCAGACAACTATTCCGCAACTACGCTTCCCTGTCATATGTTCATAATAATTTCCATTCATGAAAATATATATTTAAAAATATATATTTTAATGTCCTTTCTGCTAAGCAGCAAGCCATATGCTTAAGCGACTGAAAAGACTATGCGTAATTGGTGGAGACAGGAAATGCACTTTTCAATCTGCACTTTTGCAGTACTGTATGACGGAAGCATTTATAAATTGTATTTTTAAAGTATTTGCTCACAACAGACAAATGTACACCCTTCCAAAGAACCTTGCATTGCCGTGTTAACGCACATTAGTAAGTAAGTAAAGTAAAGAACCACATTACTACTGTTCTGAGCTACTACAAGCTCAGAACATATTGCAAAGCGTTGTGAACTTGCTATTTTGAATGTTAAGCCCCGGAATAGGGATGGTTGGGTTCATGAATCCGTGTCTAACAAATCTTAAAATGATACGCGTCGAGGTGGAATGTCTACAAATAAGTGAAGTAACCCATACAAATTAGATTGACCTTTTGAGTGTTTTTGCCAAAACCATCGCTCTCACAAATGACCTTTGTCGAAGGCAAAGCCAGGGGGAAACAAAGCCTCATCAGTTGAACACAAAAAAAAACAACCTCGCTGAGGGATTAGGCTTGCTATGTCAGCACACGACAGTAATGAGATATATAAACAAGGCTAATCCCAACTAGGCTGCCCGGTCATTGTCCAACGCCTGGGCTGTGTTCTCATCCGTGGAGGCCATCACATCACTGACCAGGGAATGGCAACCGACCAGACCCGACTGCAACAAAAGACCTATTCAGTAGTCCTGGCCAGATTCATTTTGAATTATGATTTGAAGATATAGAAAGATTAATCAATGATAAAGGACTGTGGAATGCACATACTGTTTACAGTATGTTGGTCTCTGGAAATCTTCAGATAAGTTCAAAGATTGAAATTCAACAGCTCTGATGCGTGCATGGAAGGCCAATTACGTTTTGATGAGTTCACCACAAGAACCCTAATAAAATCTATAAGCTACAAGCTTGTACATTGTCAATTTTTGGTGAAGAGATTTGATGTAGCGGGAAGAAAGGAGGGCCGAGTACAGACTCCTGGGGGTTTCTGGTCAACAAAGTATGTAGGATTTAAGCCTGCCTGCAAGTATTAGTATCATTCTCAGAGGGTTGTGCCACTGTGATTGGTCAATTGTTTATTTTACACTGAAATAGTCATGACACTTGTTTTGCCATTGATTATTTTTGACAGATTATTGTCACAATACCAAACAGTCAATTAGTGATGTGACATTATCTTTCCTAAGAGTAGTACGTAACCAATAGCAGTCTCTTGTTTATGGTGAACAACTGCATCAACATTTGTCAGCGACTGGTAGATAATTTGGTTAAGACTGCAAACATGGTAGCAGCAGGAGTACCTGTCACCACTTGTTCCAGACAGGCAAGGGGGACGTCATGTTCTCCAAGAAGACAGTGGGCCACTTGGAACCTCTGTGGTGAAAGCAAAAACAAACACAAACATCTCAGGATTTTTAAATTTGGCTCATTTTGACTATGAAGAATAACGCAGAACTTTCCATAACCTGAAACTTTGTTTTTGGTTCACGTTTAACCAGAACCACCACTGAAGGGGGACATATGTCATAAAGAACGAACCATTCAAAAAAGTGAAAATAGCCAAACTACAAGTTCACAACGAGTCGCATAGCGATGCGTTGTGTGCTTGTAGATCTGCTAGTATGGGTTTGGAGTTGTGTTTCCAGAACTAAAGGTACCACATTCTGAGCAGGGCCCAAATTAGGTTCTGAGAAGAGAACCAAATCTGAAACCAAGACATATAGTAGCTTGGTAGCCATATAGTAGACTATGGAAACAGCTACAGAAGCGTTGAAATACGTTTCAAGAGCCATATGACAACAACAGTGACCTTCTTAAACATGAACTGTTTGTTTTGAGCAGTTCCGACTTTTACTCTTAAGGAAGTGCGTCAAATCGTCAGCAAAATGTTACGGATAAAGCTTCAGGAAGATTTCTTCCTCTTAGTCAGTGATGAAGTGGGTCTTCTAGGATCATCAACCGGTAACACACGTCCGAAAAACAACAAAATTATGGCTTCAAGTCGCCATTTCACCTTTGAAGCCAGTTAAATAATTAACACTTCGGAGGTTAAGAGCGGTTACAGGAATGTTCACAGATTAGAGCAATGCTGACAGAAAGAATATTCAGCGTGAATTTTATGTTTAGACATTCACAAAAGAAGCAGATCATCAATATGATACTAGGATGTATAATAAAAGTACCTGTTTGGGTAGGGCATCATGGGTGATAAAGGAGACCTTAAAGTTGGTGCATATTAGCTTTCCCCAGAGGTCATCGTGGCTGTTGTCTGCTCCGATGCACTTCCTCACAAAGTTTACCTCATTAACCACAATCTCCCCTGGTGAAAGCAAACAGGAATAAAAAAAGAAACATCATCATCATGTGGCTAAGGTCCAAGTAACCACCAGCACACACTCAAGAGATAAGCACAGGAAGTAACAGCAATATAAAGTAGGGTATTATCCTCTGTACTTTTAAGGAATGGTCTAACTTTGTAGGAGATAAACGGATGCCACCAAAACTTTCAGACCTGCAGAAACAACAGTGAAATCTATAAATCACTTGTCATGTATTGTTTAACAATGACATCATATTTAAGGCCACTGTTGGCTTAGCTGTTCAGAACACGTATAACTGTTCAAATAATGGTATGACTTTATATGAACCTTTCTTTCTTTCTTTCAGTAACCTTTTCCTTTCTTTGAAAATGGAACAGAAAATAATACTACAGAATAGTTTAATGAGCGGCAAACGATTAAGAGTCACAACACATTATCATTAAATATTGTTTGTATTCTGTAAACTTAAATACCGGTAATTCTTCCAAGTTGGCCATACCACCCATGACCAAAATGTGCATTTGAAAAGAAAATGTCAGATCATCATCGCTCAAAGTAAGTGAGAGGACTACTGTAATGGGTGAAACCTAGTAAGCCTCAGGATATTGGTATGGCTGTATTTGTTTTGGAGTCCAGTTCGACATATTAAAAACTGGTCAGACAAGTAGACGGAGACCGTTTCGTTCCCTTCAGAAGACTGTGCTATGTTTTCTTTATCTTTTTTTTGAGCAAGTCAAAACAAATCTCCAAGAAAAAGTGATCAGTACCATCAGATGACATACCACAGTTAAGCTTTTCTTCCTGTGTTATCCTACTGCCAAGGAGGACACCTGTGTTTATTTAATGCTAATGTTGTATAGGGTTGTGTATGCACACTGTACAATATAGTGAATATACTACAGAATGTGTGGTCGCCAGGCTTTACCGGATACTAAATTGCCCAGATCTTGCACTGAATCAGGAAAAAAAAGTCTTCAAATCATGAATACTACAGTACATATTGACAAAGTGAAACCTGCCATGTCCAAGTTAAAGTGCCAACTGAACTAAAAGCAGGCCTACATGGTAAAATTACTAACCTGCCCACAGTATTAACTTTAAGAATCTACAGTGATTCCGAACTTTAACCACATGAAGCCTAGTAGTGTCCCTATTCTGGGGTGCTGAACGTTCAGCACCGCTAGAGTATATAAGGTTTTAAGTGGCTAAAGGGGTTTTCGTTCTGTTTTTCTAAATTAGGTGACTACTACTGGCTACTGGGAGAGTCGTGATGGCAAACTTAGGACAGAGTGGAACTCTGTTGACCAGAAAGGTGCATAGAGAGAGCCTAGCCAAGTCTCGAGATTTTCCTCATGCAAATAGTGCTGCTGCCAGTGACATTTTTTCCACATCCTTCCCAGAGACAGCGACAGTGGAAAAGTCTATTACAGCACCTGCCATCGTAACAGAAGGGTTACAGTTCAGACGCGAGTAAAGCAAGGGGACGGTCACGGTCAACGGCAGAACAATCGGCAATGTTTGACTTTTACTATAAAATCCAGATGATGAGCAGTGTTCACAGAAAGTGGGACACAGACATTAAAAAGGAAATTGCCCCAAAATTCTTGGGCGGGGCAAAGACATTCTCTGCTGAAGAAAAACATTCCTGTGTAGACTTTTAAGCCATTACTTTGTTAACATTTTAATAAGACTGATTGAGGCCTACAGTAATAACTTTAATAGACTGATCCAGACATGGAATTTCACCATTTTAAGGGCAAGACCACTTAGCCTTTGGTGTGCTGAAATTCTTTTAAGTCGCAAAGGGCTAAATTGGACGGCAGCAAGACAATGAAATAAAACATTAATAAGGAAATAGTGTTGTTGTAGTGTTTGTTTTGGTGTTCAGAGGAAGTAGCAGTGTGTATGGTTTGGGGTTCCTTGAACTGTACGGCATGAAGGTTGAGCTCTTTTGAGTCATGTCAACTGTCCACTATTTTGGGCTCTTTTAGGTGATGTCAACTGTCCACTACGGAGCCTCTGCATTTCGGTTTTGATCATCTGGAGGAGCACAACCCTATGAACTGAGGAGGAGGTCTTTAATGGTTCACTTCTTTTTTTTAAGATTTATTTTTGTTCTTTTCTGCCTTTATTGATAGTTTGAAGTGAAGATAGACAGGAAACAGAGAGAGAGAGAAGGGGAGAGACATGCAGCAAAGGTCGTCATGAACGGGACTCGAACACGCGACGCGCTGTCAGGCCTGAGCCCATTATGTGGCATGTGCCTGGGCCACTTGGCCAGCGGGCGCCCCCAATGGTTCACTTCTTGGTCACGGTTTTGCAGGTTGTGGCTAAAGGAGGGGGCACAGCAGCCATAGGACTTGAACAAAACTGGATTTTTGATTGAACAAAACAGTTTAGAGTGGGTAACTGAAAAACTAGGATTCCATACCAAAAGCAGTGTTGCCAGATTAAAAGTGGTCTACTAAATATACTTCCAGTCCCAGATGAAATTGATAATTTTATTAAATTGATTATTTTGTATAGTTGATTTGTTTGATTCATTTAATTGACTGTTGTGCCCCTGCGTTCCCTAATCTGCGCAAAGGGCTCACCTGGAAGTAACCTGGCCTCCAACTTCTTGATGGGTGGTGTGGCGGTTTTCCTCACATCAGTCTATATATAGAGAAAACAGAAAACAACACTAGCTGTAAGATCATCAGACAAGGCAATGACAACAATGGAAAGATGTGTCAGACTCATTAGAGGGTTGACATAAAGACTATAATTTTGACAGAGTATCCCACAAAAGCTAGAGATAAAGGGTTCCTGGGTTGGGAAACCGTTCTGAATTCCACAGAACTGGCTAAATAAAATGTCATTATGTGGCTGCTCATCGCGGTCTAATCGAGAGACGCACACATCACACTTGGTTGTTTTGTAGCAGTTATATCATGTGGCAAGGCATGGTGACGTAAGGTGCCTCCATGCTGCTCTATTTACAAAGCTACATGAAGCCAAAGATAGAATCAAGTATCACCAGCTGACAAGTACTCTAAAGTTTGGCTTGGAAAGAGTGGGAAATAACATTACTAATGCAAATGTGTGGGGGGAAAATAAGTGTGTGTGCGTGCATGCGTGCGTACACACAGTATATTAAAAAGCCTAGTGTCATTTTGATAGCCTACTAAATTCTTCTGTAGATAAACGAGTTTCATTACATCCAAGGGGGATATGTTTGTATGGTTTTATTCAACATACGTTTCTGTATAAAAAAAAAATAAAAAAAAATGAATCCCTTTGAGGAGCTTGCCTCAACATAATAGTCTGATCGCTATATATATATATTCCTATCAAGACTCAGCAAGGAATCAACGTGAGTCATCACTTCTAAACAATTCCTAGCAGACAACTAGCTCTGGTCCATAGCTCTAGAAGCAGTAGAGCTATGGACCAGAGCTAGCAGACAACAAACAGAAGACATGTTAATGTTGTGCCAGTTTTTGGTTCTGTAGTAGACGAGTGGTTCCAAAAGTGGGGTCCGGGGACTTGAGGGAATTCCAGGGGGTTCTCCAGCTACATGATAGTTTGGAACCAAATGGACCCTTATGGGTCTGTAACTCAGAGTGTACAAATGGAATGAAATGGACCCTTATGGGTCTGCAACTCAGTGTACAAATGGAATTAAATGGACCCTTATGGGTCTGTAACTCAGTGTACAAATGGAATGAAATGGACCCTTATGGGTCTGCAACTCAGTGTACAAATGGAAGTAAATGGAACCTTATGGGTCTGCAACTCAGTGTACAAATGGAATGAAATGGACCCTTATGGGTCTGTAACTCAGTGTACAAATGGAATTAAATGGACCCTTGTGGGTTAAATTAACATAGATTTTACACTATAAATTGGAAATTGGGGGTCCCAGAGATAGAAATGCCATTAAAAGGGGGGGGGGGGGTCCGTATAGACTAATGCATGTCAAACTAGAGGAGTCCTTGAAATTAAACGGGTTGAGAATCACTGCTAGACCAGGGATCTTATGGGGATCCCTGGAATACATTTTCAAATGAGGGTCCGCGGGCAAATTAGTGTCGATTTGGGGGGGGGGGGGGCCT
>OOFJ01010846.1:2627-14107 GCA_900323375.1 Benthosema glaciale | reverse complement strand
GGCTGCTAGCTTAATGCATCTCACCAGCCCAGTGTTTTAGCTATAGGGAACCTTTAAGTATGTTTTCTTTTTTTCACAAGAGGAAGACGTGTGTGTGTGTGTGTGTGTGTGTGTATGTGTGTGTGTGTGTGTGTGTGTGTGTGTGTGTGTGTGTGTGTGTGTGTGTGTGTGTGTGTGTGTGTGTGTGTGTGTGTGTGTGTGTGAGTGCGCATGCCCGCTAGTGTTATTGATCACTGCAGTGTGTGAGTGTGTGTGGGCCCTGCAGTGGTTCAGCCCACGCACAGCGCACTGTGTCCAACTCTCATTCACTTACCTACCCGTTGCCATAGAGACCAGCAGAGAAGAATGCAGAACGCCTGCTGGCAGACAGACGGACAGCAGACCTGTGGTGAATCTTAATAATGAAAAGAAGATACATGTACCGAGGCGAGCCACGGTATTACGTAACTTTGCTCCCGGGCAAAAAGTTCACATCATCATGGAGCACTATACTACTGAAAGGAATTGAGAGGAGAAATGGATGGTTTTTTTCTTCATTCAGCATACATGTATTTGTAATTCACAATTCACAAGGCAGATGTTGGTAAAGCACATAATAGGAGACCAAGTGAACTTTCACTTCAAGTAGCTTGCTAAACAAATGTATACCATCAGACACAGGAAAGCACAAATGGGTTCAAAAGAAAATCCATATTGCACTATATGCTAGCGAATTATCAACTGATGATGTCTTTATGATCAGTGCAAATGCAAGCAAATCTGCAGTGACTTTCACACTAACAATCTTCAAAATGCATACTCTCAACAGCTTTCTAGAACCTTGTTTCACTGTCTCTGACACACACGTTGTCTTTCTGTCTCTCTCCCTTACTCTGTCAGTGTCTGTCTGCTTTAATTTCTCTTTCACTGCTCTGCAAGGATAAAGAAATGTGTCCGTGTAATGCCTCATTTATGCGCTGTCATACGACGGTGCCACGTGGCAAAGAATAGCTGATCTACAAGCTCACAACGTCCTGTGGATGCAATTCATTGTAAGGTCGTAGATCAGCTATTTTCGGCGTGCGTGCAACACCGTCTTACAACGAAGCAGAAATGAGGCTTAGGGGGAAGGGAGAGGGAGAGAGAGCGATGGAGGGAAGGAGATAGAGACACGGTTCTATCAGAGACTGCAGCAAATTCCAACCAATCAAGTGAAGGAAACCTCGGGCCCACGTGTTCAATTCACAAAAACAGAAGGAAACCCCTGTGCTGTCCTATACACACATAAATGTAATGCACTGTAAAGGCCTTGCAGGTGAAAGCTACTCTTTTGTGACAAAATGTTATTTGTACTATTTAAATTGTTTAAGATCTTAGCAGATAAACCAAGTCCATCTCAAAATGCATATTCAATTTTAAAATGTTGAAACACAAATCCGCCACTGCATGAAATAATTGTTGCATTAGCATACCTGTATATGGTAAGAATTTCACCTGATTGAATATCACTTAATTCTAGTACTATTCTCAGACTCTATTTTCAGACATCTTATCACCGATAATCTTATCAGACATCACTATGACAGATTGAAAGGTAGCTTATAACTACTGATTAGCATTTAATGTTGTGACTGTTTACATTGTGGTGCATAGCCCCAATTTGGATTTTCCAGGGCAGTTTATGAGTTACCAAATATGCCAATATACGCCACAACACTGCATCCACTGTGACAAATTTGGCCAGTAGCATTTGAACATGAATATTACACCAAGGACCTTAATGCCAAAGGGCTATCTTACAGTTGCAGCCAGTGCATGTGCGCAGTTATCCTATTCGTCTTGGTCATGGAGGCATTTCTATTGCATAATCATGTCTCGGTTGTCCACAAAAGTCAATGGATTAGTGGGTGATGAGAGTGGTTAAGATGCTGTCCAAGTCCATCACCAACTTTGCAATCTGTTACTGAAGAAATATAATTGTGTGCACAGGTCACACAAACATGGCACACATGGCACACATTTTCAAATACATACAGTAGAGAGGCATGCACGCATGCACACTCTTGGGCTGAGTCAGATTGCAAAAGTGTGACTACTTAAAATGGAATGTATACAAGAAATATTACTCAGTGAATGTATTTCTAAAGTTGTATTTATTTTTCTTAGTCATCATAAACAAGTACAGTAGTGCATTCACCATTCATTAACATGTAGATTGAATGAACGCTGAATGCCAGAATGCATTCCCATTGTTCTGAACCTAACACAAAAAAGGTTTCAAATGAGAACTGAACACTTAAATACATATCATTGTCTGTGGGTGACACGTGAATGTTGTTCTGTCTTATTCACTGATGTTATCCAGTTAATAGGAATTGTGACAACTGCAAAGCCTTAAGGGAACACTCCGGTGTCCAGACGCAAACACTAGCATTATGACCATTACATTATATCACTGTGCAAGACAATAAGAGTTCTATTCACTGTTTGATCACAGCTGTGCAAAAATACTGTAGCAGCATCATAGTCCACTGTCCAAAGTAGCAGGCTCACGTCACAGCATGGCAATGGTCACATTATGAGGACCACAGACCCCATTACAACTACCAGGGTCACCCTAAAAGCTTGGTGTCTGGGGTGGGAAGTCAATTCACTTCCAGTAAATAGAAACGGCATTTGATTTTTCCTAATGACAGAACCTTTGCTGTCATCTATTCATTGATATAAGACACTTTCCATGCCAAGAGTTTTACAATACCATCAGTGTTTTAAGGAGAGTAATATTAATAATATAAATAATAATGCATCGACTGAATTTAAAGTGAATTGAACCCTGCAAGCTTGGTTCCACGGTACATTTACAGAATAGGGCAAATAACATTCAACCAACAAACTTTTGCTTTTGTTATGCTTTAACTAGGCCTACAACATACACAAACACCATTGAAACAGGCAGAGAAAATAATATATAAATAAAGAGCAAATATAAAAAGAACATCAGCTTTATATCTGGGTATTTACATGTAAACCTTATTTTCAGGCCGAGAGTATTTCATAGTTGGCACATCAGATAATATAATCTCTTGACGAAAACAAAAACAGAACTATACATTCCTACGCTATACAGTCCTGAATCTCTCCCTTCCCTTCCATTCAAAACAATACATTTCGGAGGCCATTGGCATATTATACACATTACAATCTTCTTCAGTGTTCATTTTATGTTTTTAGTCCAAGGGACTGTGGGATATTTAAGGGGTATTCCATTCCCCTTCAATAGCTATACTTTATATACATACATCCATTTTTAACAGCTCACATTCCCTCATTGTAACACTGAATCAACCCACTTTGTATAGAATGATGTTTTTTTGTTTTTGTTTTTGAATCTATGCCAGTTATTTTTGCATCAGTGCATTATCTTATTATTTCACTTGAAACATAAAACAGTGTATCTGATTGCCTGTTGCATCTGGTCATCAGAGACAACTTATCATTTGGAATATGGGTTAAAATGTGTAACTTATCCTTCTGTTTACAACTAAGTTGTTATAAGCATCTATTGTAATATTTTTTATTAAGTTGGCTTTGGCCCCGTTTAAGTATCATTTGGCCCTGCAGTGGTAATGTCCTACACTACAGTATATAGCGTGTCCGGGAGGGACAAGGGGCTATAATCACCTTCACAGGTCAGCACCCTGGACAGCTCCGTGCCGTCTGTCCCAAAAAAAGCATGCCTGTTGCTATTCTCGTTCCTAGAGAAAGTCGCTTCAACTTTAGCATCCACTTAGTTAAAGCCCAAAGTAGGCTAATCGTTAATTATCTTGACATGATTATGTAAAGACTAAATTGCTTCATTTGCATTTGATCGATTTGGAGATAGCTTAATTTATAGGTGTGTAGCTTACAGAACCATTCACGGTTGTCTCAATTTCAATCAAAGGATTAAAAATGGGGGAGATATTTCGTGTACTGTTGGCATGCAGTGAACGATGTCTCCTAAAACTACACCATCTTGAAATAGGCCTAAAAGCCTGCATGTTTTAGACGTATATTCTACCTACAATGGAAAAGGTGGACACCCTATTCAACATTCAAAATCACCACCCAGGGATTTTGAGATATTCCTAGAAAATAAAACATTACCACTTTCTCTTCCCCCATACGCAATCAACGGTCCAAATTTGACTCGTTGACCTCGTGTTGGTTTTTGAGGTCCTGAAATACCTCGGTGAAAAAGTGCGGGTCTGAATTCAGCAGCAGCATTTTGCTGCTCATCCTGCTGATGATGCTGAGCGACCTCTCCCAGAAAACGTCCCTGTTGGCCTCGATCATGAACGGCTTGAGCGGGTAGGAGATCTCGTTGCCCATGTAGGAGTATGCGAGATAGAGGCAACTCAGAAAGGTGCCGTGCAGCTCGTTCGCACTGTCAATATCGTCCGTCACGGCGTCCTGGCACAGCAGGTACACGAACACCAGGTTGGCCGGCGTGATAAACCCTTGGTCCTGCCAGCCCTGGATCAGGAGAGTGCGGTCGACGTTGCGAAACCACAGAATCACGTCCCCGCTCGTTAACTCCTTCACTTTGTGGCACCTCCGGCACATAAAGCTCCCCAGGCAGCGCAGCAGCTCCCCGGTGGAAGCCTGGATGACCACCCGCCTCGGGGAGAGGAGAGAGAGGCTGCTGGGCTGCTTCTGCACCGTGGAGATTTTGCCGTTTTGGCCGAGGACCACCTGGGTCGGTGCGGACTGAAGGTTTTGGGGCGGAACCGTGGGCACGGGCACGGGAATCGGCGCTTTGGGTTTCTTCTCTTCGTTTTGATGCGATTTCTTGAGATTCTCGTTGTTGAGCTGAGACACATGGATGGTCGGCGGCACGCCGTTTGGCAGAGGGTTCGGGGTGACTTTCTTCTGACTTTTCTTCTTGGCCGAATTGGGCACCAGTCTCTTCCACGTGAGCGTGGACACGATCATCGAGTGCCGTTTGATCTTGTCGTTTTTATTGTTGACGCCGTTTTCCTTCGAGGCTTCGAGGTCCATTACAGCCCCCTTCTTTGACGTCGGGGAAATAGAGAGTACAGTTCCCATGTTTGCAACCGAGATCAACCGAACCACCGGGTAATAATAATAACGACGGCTGTCGCCTTGACGTGCGTCCTTCTGGTGTCGTGAGCGCGGCTCTGCAGCTGCAGGTGGAGGAGGAGGCGGTGCGAGAGTCACGGCAACACATTCAACTCCATCGATCGCGTTTATGTCCCGTTTGGTCGTTTCTTCAACGGCTGAGAAATAAACAGAGCGTATTCTGTGATTTTAAGGTCAATTCCAAGAGACGCGGTGTTCTTCGCTGCAACCAAACGGCTCATTTCCCCGCAGTTGCGCCTCGTCTCGGCATGCGCACACAGCAGCAGCAGCAGCACCCTCCAACTCTCCACTTGAGACAGACACACGAAAGTAAAGGGGATAATTCGATAAACGGCATCCTTCTCGGGTCCAGCGTTTCAGAAAAGCCAGCCATTGGCTCACATCTGACTGACAACCAGCTGAGCCAATGAGAGGGACAATCAATCACTGACTCATTTGACTGGGCTGGACATGCAGTTTTTAGTTAGGTTGGTGAGGCAGGGTAAGAGCTGAGCTATTCCAGGTAACAGTCCAGTTACCTTGAACTTAAAGCATTATGGTCTTTAGTCTCTATAGTACACCATGTGGAGGACAGACAACAAGCATAGGATTTCCCTATACTACTTAATAAGGTTCCCTTGACTTTCAGCTGTGGAGAGAATCCCCCTGAAGATGTTTGCTGTGTAACAGTCTGACATCCTAATTAGCCTAAACTTCACGTTTGCCAAAAAATAAGGCATTTATTTTGTTTATGAGAGAAATTATTTTACATCCACTTTGCGAAATGGTGCTGCTGTCCAGACGTTTTATCCCCATTAGCACTTACAACATTGATAAAACTATAGGCTTATAAAATGCATATTGTATTATAAAATGACCAACGGGCATTCGCTGTTGTCTGAGAATATACAACCAAAGGCAGGCATATGAGTTATATTCTGTGCCTGAGAGGTTATGGCGCAATTTGTAGTTTATGACATAGCCTTATTTATTCTTAAAGACAATGAGAAATTGCTTTTGATCAACAAAATAAACAAAGACACAGACCACCCCTCTATAGAAATACTTTTTACACTTGTAAAGGAGGACTACATGGTGAAACAATATGATTATGAATCAATTGCCTTATTGAATGGTATAATTTGTGAATGAATTGATACAGTTTCACTAGAATCCAAGTGTCACATGCTATACTTCTGGTTGCTGGCTGCCACCAGTTTATTTGACATCCATGTCAAAATCTGCTGTGTGGCTTGAGAAGGACTTGAACAACGTCCAAGATTACACAACGTACCCCTTTAGAAATCTGCCCCGGTGAACAAAAAAAAAAGTATAGTCCTGCAGGGATTTCCCAACAGTATGGACAGCGAGTTGGCTGAGAACACAGCAGGTCAGTAAAAATGCTGAGCAGGCCCACATTTGGATGAAGAGGAAAAGATTTAAGTGCGACTATGACAGATTTCCTGTAATTGGGGATGGAAGGAGCTCCAGCCACAACGACGGCTCCCTGTTACCATAGGAACAGTGCCTAAAGTGACATCTGCATTTCAATTTATGGGAAATGAATCAGTCAATAGACTAGACATAGTTGTAGACATAGAAAGCTCAGACTTGATGATTCTGATGCTTATTCAAGTATACGATATAAGGAAAATCACACTTGTGTGAACTGTGAAGTGAGGGGCGCCCACTGTCGCTGTCACTTGACGTCAATGATTAAAGAAAACATTAAAGGTCCATAGACTTGGCTGCCATATGACGTCACGCAGCAGTGTGTTGTACCGCGGACCGCGTCATACACCATATGACATGAAGAAAACTTTAGAGGGAGCGCATGCCCTCGACAAACCTTAAACGGGGCATATCTGATACGCAGGAGCAGGGGCTAAGAGCAGCAAGAATGTGGACTTCAATAGACTTTTCGTTGGCTAACGTCTGATATAAAGGAATGTGTGGCTATAGAGAGTATGCACATGCTGCATGCAAGATTTCCCCATCAGGACACGCCCCCCTCATCTAGACTGAGTGGCAAAACATTGAGCAGCATGGAGCGGTGAAGTTTTGAAGCGCCTGTTTTAAATCACTCAACAGTCCTGCGTACCACCGGTTTCTAAATGTCACATAATGCAGGAGGCAGCAGGACGATGCGTTATTAAGCACTTCCAAACTCTGACATCTAGAAAAAGAATCAAATGCAGGGCATTTCTTGACAGAAAGTAGCTAATAACGTTTCTATGGTGGATTTATATGAAACAAAAACTTTGCAGATAGAAAGAGGATAATTCAAGCTTTCCGTACAGCTGTTTAACGTTGTTTAATGCAATCATATAGGACTTTTCTATTTGGATGTATGGGCTGTCATTGCCAGAAAGTATATATTTTTTGCCACTCAGTGAGCGTTCCCGCATAACTTACGGGTATGATGATGTCACATGCATACCCTCTATTGTTTTTCTTGAGGTGATCATGAATGGCCCTCCACAGCTCTAGTTTCGGAGAAATTCACACAGTAACACTGAGTAACGACAATGAATACTAATGAGGTGGCCAGCCAGGCACACTGTAGTAATCAAACATGAAAATCTTTCATCTAGAGATTCAGTCTGCTGGCTGACTCTTGCATTGAAGATGGGACCACCACGACCACTGCCAAAATACATGCAGGGTTTGTAATTTAAATTACAAACAGTATCTGTAATCGCTCTGACACGACCTAAAGGTAATCTTGAACAAATGCACCACTGATATCACGAGTGGAGGCCTGTTGATTTTGGGGAGAGCATGAATAAGACAAACATTAAAAGTCCATGTAGACTTGGCTGCCACATGACGTCATGTTTGAAAGCCAGACATTGGAGCACCTCTACAAAATATACGTTAAGAGCAACTACTCTTACTGATAATGTCAGTGCACTGCAGGATGGGATCACACTGTCAGCAAGAACCACTACACATGGCTGTTATAGTTTTGTTGCAGTGCATGAACCCCGCAATACAAAGACAAAGGCACACACAGGTGTTTGATTACTTTGTTTAACTTACTACTTGTTTATTATTTTATTCTAGGTGAGAACCATGGGATAAGCCCTTTATGTGTTACCTCTTTGTAAAACATTGAAGAATTTGGTTGTGTGTGTATGTATGTATATGTATATGTATATGTATATGTATATGTATATGTATATGTATATGTATATGTATATGTATATGTATATGTATATATCCTTGATGCTTTCATGCTACCCATTAGGCCTACATATTGATTGAATTGCCTTATTTAGTTATTATTTATTATATAGAACTGCTATTTGATTTGTTTATTAGAAATGCTTATTATCTTCATTGACACAAGGTCATGTTTTCTGTTTCCTTTGTACAGCACACATCAATTTCAGTAAAGATGTTTAAAGTTTCTCTGCCTCCGCCTCCTCATGTCCTTATATGGTCAGCCTGACCCGTGACCATTACCTGCTCACCACTGTCAGTCACTATACCTGAACCACATACCCAAGACACTCTTTCAAGTGTACATATGAAGTAACGCCCTGGTCTCAGAATCTACCCAGTATTCCTGATTCGTATAGCCTACTGTACCTGTCAATCACTGCTCTTGGTGATAAAGTGCAACGAGCTTTCATCAAATAGCAAGTATAAAAGACCATATATTTATTTTACTTGGCTTCGGGGGCTACATATTTGTTTAGGTGCTCTTGAAACGTTCCTGTCATAGGTCTACTACTATCTTTCAAGTGTCAATGGATTGCTTCACTTGCTGCATTTGACTGTCAAGTTAGATTGTCCATTCCCATGCATGGGAATAGCAATAGTTGATGTGCACTGTTTTTAGATGGATTCACTGTAAGTTACCACCAGCACACCCAAATGTAGAGATACCAAGCACTACAATACTGCTTGTAGCAGATAGTTGGCCATATACAGCTGATACCCAGTTTTAATAATTCTGTGTTCATTTGAATTGGACTTGAACAGAAACTGAGTGAGATGGGCATAATTTAGTTATGGCACATGCATTTTTAATCAGGGTCTTTCTTGCCATTTCCCTCGATTTCCTCTGTCACCGTGCAAAGCAGGAGGTTTAGGCCATACAGTAAGTGCAGGACAGGAGGAGGCAGAACAGATCAACGCAAGAGGTTTCATTACAAAACCCAGTTCAGCATCAAGTAGTTTCAACTAGAAACCAGACTACAAGGAGCAAACAACTTGACATTTGTCACATACGATTATGAACTGGAGTGCAAACTAACCACACAGGGGAGTTTAAATAGACACATGTGGGACAGGACACAGGTGAATCAACTGACAATCAACACATATAGGCTAACACCATACAGATTTAGCGATTTTTAGCGATTCTGACATTTTCAATCTACGATAGTCTAAGGTCTCGATCATGCCCTATGGTGAGGAGCCCGAAATCCCCTGCCTTATAGTAGATAGCTTACCTACCTACTAAATTTATATGAAAATCACAGAGGCTGTGTAGACGTTTGATGACACACGATACGCACACGTTTTAAAGGACAGTTCTGGACAACCCGTTATCATAATATGATGATCATAATCCATTGATCAATGGAAGTAGCAAAAAATATGAATTATTATAAGAATTATAATAATCATGCTGAGCGTTCCTCAGCGCTTTACCCACACGGCCGATAAAGCGCTAAATGTCTCTCTTAAATTGCGCAAAAATGTATATATATTTCTGTTTACATCTGTTGTTGATGTTGTGTGATATAACTCCACCAAGTATTTTTACTGCCGCTTCCTGCCTACGCTTCATGAAAAAACAAATCAGACCCGTCTGAACTGAGTGGTGCTGCACTACTGTACTGTACTGTACTGTACTGTAAACGCCCTCCTCTCTGGCTTCTCTCTCTGTGCGTGCGTGCATGCGTGCGTGCGTGCGTGCATGTGTGACAGACAGAGGGTCTGGGACACACATTGCTGTTCATTGGAGAGGCTGTACCACTCACAAACAAGTTCCTGTTTCTACACAAAAAAGGATGCATGGTGCCCCCAGACGCAAAAATCTAAGAAGAAGCCCCATTAGATTGGTGACAATATGGTATGCACACTTTGGGCAGAGCTACTGTACCAGAGTGCCTCCATACATGAGATTTTAAACAGCTGTTTCACTGTAGCCGTTACGCTTTCATAAGAGTTACTATGTGTTGACAGCTTATTTGTTTTGATAGTTTGTTTAGGACTCTCCGTTGACCATGTTATTTTAAATTCAGAATGGACCAAAAACTATTAAACGATAGATAAATGTTGTATTGAGTTAACCTTCGCTTTTGATTTGTAGGCCACTTGACGTGATTGGGTCAATTACACAGAGTGGTTTATGTTAAGGAATCTGTAGATAGACAAACAGAATAAAGGATGATAATTTATACATCACTGTACGCACGCACGCTGCATCGTGTTGTTCACTTGGAAATGTGTTATTTTCGTGTAACTGTGTCCAAATTAGGTTTAAAACAAGATGAGCGTTCATACAGTACAAAGTGTTTTCACTCTATCCTGTGGGATAGCTTGTTTGCTTATACCTCACACAAACATGCCAGTGCTGGCTCAAACTAAAAGGCTGTTATACACTCTGGTCTCTGCCAGGGCAAAATGTTTACATGACAAGCTCATTTTTGCGTGGCAGTCATTACTTTTGCCACTGCAGTCACACAGACTTTAATTGAACCTGTTTAAACTGGCAAAGCATCTGCAGTGTCATTTTAGATTTTTGCGTTTGCTATTCAAAAATAGCCGCTGTACAAGCTGTAGTGTACGAGCTTGTACATAAGCTATTTTTGAATATAAAAGTGCGAGAACTAGTGATTTAGAAAAGCATTCGTAGAATTGGCCTCAGGTCTTAAACCAATCTGGCAAATCCACCAAGCATATATTGGGAATGTAACTGGAAGGTTGAATGGCACCCCAGAGCTATTCCCAACCAATAAGGGCACAAATGTGAGGATAACAATAAAAATAAGTGCCTTCTCCTGATCCTGTTCTGATGGGTGGAGACCAACTTGACCTACAATCTGACCTAAAATCTGTCTACTTCAAATAGGCATCTATCAGAGATTTGTACATTAAAAGTAGTTTACTATAGGCTAACATATGACTGCAAATGCAATTCTATATCCTGGGCTCAGCCACATGAAGCCATTCTTCACGCCAAAAATAGGTTGTACAAATACTACATTTGTACACCTTCAGAGTTAAATTAACATTTTACTGTGTATAGGCCTTGCAGTATAAGTAAATCTTCCCTTTTCATGCAGAGTTTATAATAGTGCCAGACAGTGCAGTGCTGACATTTAGCCGCTCTAGCTCGTCATCCGTTCTTTCACCCCCCC
>OOFJ01010639.1:3302-18127 GCA_900323375.1 Benthosema glaciale | reverse complement strand
GACTGCGAGTCGCCCGTCCCCACACAGGGACACCACCCCCCCTTTTCCCCCAGCCGCTGATCCAGGTATCACTGCAGACAAAACTGCCACAGTCCCACTATCGTGCGGGTCTGTCTGCAGGCTGTATTACCAGTTTCAGCGGCACCCCCACCCAGGTCAACCCACCCCTTCCCCCCTCTGTATCTTTTCCCTTTTACCTCCACTATGATCTCCTGCTTTTGTTTTTACAGAAGTGATTATTTGTATGTCTCTAAATGTTATGATGAATTGAACATGGTGGACCCTATTGTAAACAAGTGTAATGCTTTATGGTGTCGTCCACAGTTAACAACAGTTTTGTTTTGAGTTGTACTAGACATGTACTGTAATTCTCCAAACTGTTAATAAACTCTTCAATCAAAAAGCGAGCGACAGACTCGCTGTAAGCACTGGCTAATGGCTATGATCTGTACTCCAGGAACTAAATTACCAATCAATTCACGCACACGGAACCATTTCTCAAAAGCACACTTCCGTTTAAACCGGAAAAGGCTAACTCGGTAGTCATGTTTTGCGAATTCTAAATGTTATTTCTTTGACTGAGAAATGGACCCCACAAACCGCAGCAGATCACGCGACAAAATCTCGGAGAGATCCAGCAGACACGGGAGAGAGAAACACCAAAAGAAAAAAAGGAGACAGTCATCTTCGTCATCATCGTCCTCCTCCTCCAGTCGGAGCCCTCCTAGGTCCTCCAAGAAAACTTCACATAAGAGTCAAGGTGGTGTATTGAATTTTGAACTGAGCTAATCATACGCTAGGCATGGTATCAGCAGAGCCAGATGAGCGGGTTAAAGAGCTCCCCTGTAGCACATTTCTGATTAATTGAAAAGGGTGGACCGGCTGGACCCTGTTGTAAACAAGTGCAATGCTTTACCATGGTGTCGTCAGTTTACAAATACCAGTTTTTGTATTGAGTTGTGCTTGAAATGCACGGTCATGCCTGCAAACTGTTCATACATACATACATACATACATACATACATCAATCAATAAGTGACATGATTGTAAACAGTCAAAGATCCAACCTACTGTGTCTGTTGTGCAGATGTTAAATCAAGAAGAAAGAGACGCAGAAGTTCCTCAACATCCTCGTCCAGTTCCTCCTCCTCCTCATCATCTTCATCTTCATCATCAAGTGACGAGAAGGCAAAGAGAAAGAAAAACAAGGGCAAGAAAAAGAAGTCAAAGAAGAAAAAGGCAAAGCTCAAGAAGCTGAGGAAAAAGGAGAAGAAAGAGAAGAAACTGAGGAAGCAGGAGAAGAGAGCAGAGGCTGCAAACACAGCAACCACCCCATCAGTAGAAAATACTCCGTCGTTCTTAGAGATGTGGCAAAGTGATGAAGCCGCGGTTGAGCTTGGACCCGGTATGATTCGATCACGTCAAACATAAAGCATAGGATTCTGTCAAAGGCCTGTTTAATTGTTGCTTTCCGTGGTTTGAACTGCCAATTCATTGGTTTTGTCTTTTATGTTTTGCCTTTCTTTGTTTCGTTATACAGTCATGACGGATGAACAAAAAGCCAGGCTCTCCACCAAGAGGCCCATTACCAAGGAGGAGTACGAGGCCAGGCAGGCCGTCATCCGCAGAGTTGTGGACCCTGAAACGGGACGTACTAGGTACGTATGTTGAGCCTAATTTATTTTGCATGTATACTGTGGGATTTAGAACATTGTCAATGTCATACCTAGTAACCATTAATTTTCCATCCATGTTCAGGTTAGTGAGAGGTGAGGGAGAGATCATTGAGGAGATCATCAGTCGAGAGAAACACAAAGACATAAACAAGGTAAGAAAACGAGATCAATTTGCAACATGAACTTCTTTAAAATAATAGAATTCTACCTTCCATCTAAAACGTTCTCTCTCCTCTTACAGCAAGCCACCAAGGGAGATGGAAATGCCTTCCAGAAGAAACTAGGAATAAATAGGTAGACTAGGTTACTACATTTTACTACATATCTAAAGCCGGTGCTTATAATGGAGCAATTAAATGTGCTTGCTGTGATGATGACAGATGCATCCCACTTCAAAGACACAATCATTGCTTTGCGATGGAAGCACAGTATACCTAGCACCTTGTTCCAAAAAAACCTGCTTCCTTCTCCAAATGAACAGATAACGAAACCATTGATCCAAAACATAACTTAATTGTTGAGATGCCTGAATTTAAGCTGAAGTTGTTCAAATTAGTTAATATAAACGCATACATATTGTATGTGCAGTTACAGTATCAACATGTCTCCCCCCCCCCAATTATGTCTTCAGTTAACCTAATTATTTGAATGCCATTTCAGAAAAACATGGTTCAATACTGTATGTAATGTGACTCAGGGTCTCTTAAGTTTTCTCTCTTATCTTTTTTTTTTGTATAATTTTTGTATTAATAGTTTTTCTATTTTGCTGTAAATAGCTCTGACCACTTTTTCCATCTCCTGTTGTTTTAACATAAAATATCTGAATTTGTTGGGATTGAATAACATTTGAGCATTATTAACAGAACAGTCTCATGGTTAGCTACTTCGCTAGCCTATTATTCCAAAATCTAGATACAAATAAAAAAGAAGTTCCATCATTGTTTGTCATTTTTCTTTATACACTGTACATGAAAACACATGAAAATTACATTATCCAAAAACTAAGATACACCCTGTACAATGAAAATATTTTCCACACTTCCTACCAAGGTGTTTTGTATATACAACAAACACTAGCAGGGCTTTACACTTCACAGGGGTGTAGAGCATGAGAAGTATCTCAAGCTGTTACAGATGGGTTTTGTGCAACTGGTATTTCCATTAATTTAAATGTTAATATTCCTTATAAGAAAATATGGCCTTTTCCTACTGTACTTCCACACAAAAACCCTGCACATATTCTACTCTTTCTATAGAAGGCCAATACAGAATAGCAGCGATCTTGGCCCTAGGGTAACAATGCTCAATATAAGGCAGAAAAGGGGAAATGTAAGGCCCCTGGTATCTTATCAGAGGCAGAAAGATTGTCTGCCCCAAAATATCCAAACTCCAATGATTGTGCTGGGTCATCCATACATTCTCTGGAGATTAATATCCAGGTAATACAGATCTTCGAAAGGGGACTGTACCTCAATTATCATTTAGAAGGGTAAATATTTTACACATCTAAACATTCTCAAATACCTTTCAAAATATAAAGGGCAATATTAACAAGTCTTGCTTCAAACCTAATATCAAAATGGTGGAGCTGCTCAGTGGCCAAGTCTGGTAGTGCTGGTCAGCTCACAGGTTTTATTGTGTGTGTCTGTCTACTGTCTGTACAGGGCGTTGCTGAAAATGAGCACTTGTGCTCAGCTAATACCCTGGGTAAAAAATACCCTGGGTAAAATAAAGAAAAACTAAATGCGGGAGCATTGTAACTTAAACAGCCTATATTATCTTACTTTATCCTATGAGGTGCTGCCAAGGTATTCGATGAAAACGGTTTGAAATATCTGAACTCACCTTGAGCAAATATGTTGATAAGAGGTAATGTGAAACACATCAGGATTTAATATGCATATTGACTTTCTACTTTTAGAGTTGACAGTGTCACACATACAGTAATTGTATATCTCGCACCAATTTCTGGGCACTTACTGTATACATATTCACATGTATATGTATGGTATGTATGTACACAATGGCATCTTCAGCTATGCCATGTATGTGCCCGTTTCAGTGATTGTCAGTGCATTGTGACATTTCCTTAAAATTGACCTTCTTCTCCAAGACTATCCCATTAGCACAATAAAGGGCTGCCCCCCCCCCCCCATAGTCAAATTATAGATTAATTTGTCAGTTTGGCCCGAATTAATTATTTCTTGCTAAATGATGAGCTCATCTCTTGTAAACTCAAGAATAATTCTACCAGTCGAATAGGACAAATTATCAAGCCCATAGCCGGGTCAATCGAAATCAACATTTGAATGTACAGTTCTCAACCTCACCAAACTGAAAAGGCTGGTCTTTTCATTACTTTGTGGCAAACACAATTTTACAGATTTGCAGACTAAATCAACAAATCGATTAGCTGATAAATTCCTTTGACTATTAATAGAGTAAGAATTTCTTTAGTAGAGGACAGCCTTAGCACAGTAATATTGCACATATTGGTCCATTGATTGCATCCACATCTTTACATGCCAAAAAAGAACAAATATACATAAATTGAATGAACCAAGAATTGTCATCTCTTTCAGAAAGAATCAATCAGCATGGATTAAATATAACTCTATGTACCTATTCTTTAAGGATATTGATCTTAACCTAAATAGTACTACCTATGTCCACATTCATTGCCTCATTTACAGCTTAGGAATAACAAGGGGCAAGGCCCCACATTTTGAAAAGATATCATAAGCAATTATATGACAAGATATCATTGATACAATTCAGGTTATTTGTAGGATCAAAGTGATACAAATAAAATACTGTGCCAGGCAAAGAGTTTTGCTGCATATTGGCTGTTTGTGAATAAAGTTATGAGAAAATAAAACTCTTAAAATGAACCACAGCATAGCTAAATAACCATAAAACATTTTGTTCACCAAATCTATATACTCTTTAACTTATATATGTATCCTTTTAAATAATAACAGTATATCCTGAAAGTGATGGTGGTTTTTCCCCAGAGTAAAGAAGACACTTGAAAGTTGCCTGCCCATGGGCATATACTACAATATAATAACATTATATACAAAGCCATTAAGCCTAATGCATACTTCATCATATGACCATTTCCTAGGAAAAGAAAAGTAAAAAAAAAAAAACGTCAGTTCTAATTATTTATATACGAGAAAGTATAAATGAGGCTTTAGACATTCACTACAGTATACTTACACAATATAGTCTTCAGAGCAGGACAGGTATTGACAAAAGGACATTTGATTCAGTTCTCCTTTAACATACAACATATTATACATTTTTCACTTTGGCACATACAGCAAACCATACAGTAATACAGGATTTAACAGCAAGTCACTGTAATTGTGTGATGTGTTGAATGTCATAAGAAACAAACCAGGAATTCCTTAAACTATCTATATTTAAAGGGTAATTTTGTTTTCTCACATTTTGATAGTAGGATGGTTCTTCGGCCTGAGAGTAATCTAAGAAATATGTAGAACTGGAATGCATTGGTTCTCTGGTGATAGCCGTACAAATCTCAAGTTTAAAAATCTCAAAATTGTTGATTTAAAGTTCACCTCAAATCAACATAAATAATTAAAAATGCCTTGTTTCAAGGAAAATTCGGAATACATGATTTTTAAAAGGCTCTTACCAGAAAAGAAACCTTTCCAAGTTTACCTGCCTTTTAAGGCTTCCATCAGGCAAAACATAGCCAAGTATCACATAAAACAGTTCAAAAGATTACCTGTATTTTGTAGTTGTGTTTTCAGTGTGTAATTGTGGTTGTGTGTGTTTAAAGTGACCACATAAGTAAGAGTAGTCACAATTCTGTTTGCAATAAAACTGTCACCCCATGAAACCTAACATGTGCTGTCTTTGGCCATTTTATAATAAAACTGTACATAACAGGGATACTTGTGTATAAAACCAGCTCCAAATTAAAAGCCCATTCTAGGACCATGATAGAATGCAGGTTTTTTATCTCTGAATCAGATAAATAAATACTAAGTATTATGCAAGAAAAACAGTCTTGATATCTACCTAACCCTTATGTTGCGTGTATTACTACGTAATTAATATGCTTCTTGAAATGCATGTATGGTCTCGTCAAGAAGAGGATAACCTGTCCATAGCCATTTCTGGTGGAGTATAGCATATTAATGGCATTGCTTTTACAAAGACTGGTTTGTAGCACCAAATATTCTCAACGCTGTATTTTCCTTTTTTCCCTCCCTTACCAATGTCATTATCTACATCTGGTGCAATTGCGCAGCTTTTCCATCCTCTTTCTGTGCATTTCTTCTGTCCATCTGCTTTATTTCCTTGATCCCTCTCTCAGCTCGGAATCTCTTAGTCTCCCAAAAGCTCGTTCATTAAGTTTTTCATTCAACCTGAACCTAACCTCATTTCGGGTTGAAAACTCCTGGTTCCAGCTTGGTGCTGCTACTTCGGCCCCAGCAGCTTGCTGTGATGCTCATGCTGCGCTGAGCAGATCCTTGGCTGTGACCCTGGCTGTGAGTACGCTCGAGCCGCTCCCGTTCCAATCGCTCGCCGTCTGACTGGCTCTGTGTGCGCTCTGGCCTGTTATGGCTGCTGCCTGTGGGGGAGGTGGGAGCCGGCTGGGATGAGATTGTGCGCAACAGGTGGTTGCGCTTCCTCAGGAACTCGCTGTTGGCACCCAAGCCAAAGCTGCCCTTACGCAGCACCATGCGAGCACTGCTGGACTTGGATGGCCGAGAGCGCTGGTTGTACTCCAGCTGGGACAAGTGGGCTGCGTAGCCCTCTGTGATGAACTGGGGAGAAGAACAAGAGCTCATTCACATGATATATAAATTGGTACAGTACCAGCGTTTAACACCAGACAAGCCAAGCCAATGTGTACTTGCACATTCCTACAAAGACTGACGAATGGGATCTGAAATAGTCGTGAGTTCAGTTTCTTTCTTGATTTGTAAGCAGTACCTGGCACTGATGTTGCATCTTCTTTGATGGTCTTCCAACAATATAGATTTGGGAGGGAGGAAGGCCAATGGAGGTGTAGACTGAGATGTCTTTGGTTGAACCGTAGCCAGCAAAAATCTTCATGTGAGCCTGTCAGAAGTAGAATTATATCGTCATTTTAATTGTTACTTTGTTAATTGTTACTTTAACGTTTAGCTCATGTGGTCATATCTAAGCTGTGACATGAGCCACACAAATGTTCTATTTCATATCTAAATAGATATCTAAACAGGTTTTGATCCAAGATCTTTGCACATAAGAAACGTGCATACAAAAGTGTGCGTGTGCGCGCGGACATGCACACACACACACACACACACACCCGTCCAGTTTCCTGTGGCTCCTACCTCGGTAAGGGTTTTGAGGAAGTTGGCCTTGTGTCTCAGAGGGTCATGGACGAGACCGTCACAGAACGAGACGATCCCATGTGGAAAGTTATGCTGAGCCAGCCAAGCCACCACCCGCTGCTTCTGCATGTCTGGACGTCCCGTCACATAGATGATCAAATAGCCCAAGTCCTGCCAGTGTCTGAAGTGAGAGAAAAGAAGTGAAACGAGTTGTTGTTTATTTTTAGGCATCTGAAATAGCTTTTATTTAATTTTAACTAGTTTAGCTGCTCTGGATTAAGAGTGTCTTCTAAATGCCTAAATTGTAAATTGTACATAAGGCAATATAAACATGTTGGAGATACATATGTTGGAATCTGTGAGGCCAGTCCCGGTGAAGTAAGGAGACCGCCATACCTGACAACATCCACAGCTCCAGCCCTGACTTTAGGGTCACTGCCCATGATGGACACGCTGGCAGCAAAGGAGCCATCAATGCTAAATACCACAAATTCAGTTCCACGGGGAAGAACTGTCAAGTAGCTGTCTGCAAAAGTGTGGTCTCCCCTGAGATACAGCAGAAAGAAAGGTAGACAGAGAGAAACGTACCATTTTTTAACCAACACACAGACGCAAAGAGTGTTCACCCAAAAAACAAAACAAAATTCTGAAAATGGAGCGACAACATACTGTATAACAGTACACAGTTTCCTTTACCTATTTTTTCGCTTGCAAGTAATGCATTGGGCACTATTCTTTCCATTTCCCCAGATGTGGCTTATACTAAATTATATACTGTACATTAAAATGCTTTGACCACATAAGAGTTGTTAGACGCTAAACTCACCTGACGACCATTTTGATTGGGTAGACTCCAATGCCCAGGCGCTTGCTCTCTGGGATGATAAAGGATACACGACCACTGCTGTTGGTCACCTCTGTATCAAAGTACACCCATTCTCCTGATGGAGGCTGGGTCATGATGTGAAGATCAACCTGCACAGGATTGGAAAACAAACTAAATATGAACACATACACTATATTGTCATCATCAATGTTACTGCTGACTGAAGCACGAGCACACACAATGCAATAACCTGACCCACAAGGGGGCAGCATAGAGTGCAGTATTCTCAGTCTACTCTAGAATTGTCTTGCCAACATGTGTTAGCTTGCCCCAGATTTATAAAAAAAAACCCCACAAAGCTCTTACTTATCCTGATGAATAAAACATTGGAAAGTTGAGGTCCGGATCCCCCTTTTGTCCTAAATGTCATCATTTTCACATATTTGGGCACAGGCTGACGTCACCAATGACATCAGAGAAAGACACAGGGAAGCCACGCTATTCTGACATGTCATACAACCAGTTTTACAGCCTATTAGTTGATCAGTTAAAAGCATTTATGCACACATTAAAGAAGGCTGGTGAAATAGTTCCCCTCTGTCATACAACTTTATCGAAACGACTTTACTTTTGCCAAAGTAGGCAAAAACTATTGTTTTTGTCCAATTTGTCCCTTCTAAGCTGCATATGGTACTCTTCTGCATACGATTTTGGTTCACTACACACTGTGTCTCAGCATTCTATGTTTGCCTTTGTGTTACATAAAATGCTGCTGAAACGGCAAGACAAATATAGGATCAATCGGACAAAGCGTCAGCATACTCTGGTTGGCATATCAGTAAGTATGCCAGGATTTATTCTTATCATACAGTCACAGCGTGCTCCTTTGACACCATTTCTGAAACAAGTTACAACTCAAGCCTTAAATTAAAACAGAGGAGTTTTGTACTTTCTTCTATAAGTTTCAGACCCAGATTCCCATACTTGCAAACTTTGTCCTTATGACAGGAACAAGAGTAACAGCAACATGGAATCTGGTAGCACACCATGAAACATAAAACCAGCAAAACAAATGGCAAGAACAGCTGCAACATTTGGGCTTTCAAAGTTGATGTCCTCTGCAGCAACTGGATCTGTGTTATTGCTCGCTAGACCTCATTGGTTGTAATTCTCCCACTTTTATTACCCATTTTGTAGGGGTCACCTTTAGCACAGTTAAAGCAGAGTAATGTACAGTAGCCTCGGAACTCAGCTTGTCGACTCCAGAAACTCTATTATGCATGATAGGAATGTTTTTCCATGTTCATAGCTCTCACCTCCTCCCAAAAGTAAATTACATTGTTACTAATAGGTTCTCAGCCACAGGGTCCACTCGCATAACTTGTTCGTGTTTGCAAACACAACAAACTGCATATTTATACCTGACATTGTATGAGCTTTTTGTAGTCCAGACCCCAAGCATATACTGTATATGCCTGCTCAGTTCAACCTGATGTGCAGCCACAATGCCACATGCTTTACTTATTCCAACCTGGCTTGATGTTGTGTGGATTAGATCATACAGCTCCCACAAGCCATGACGTTGTGTGACAGGCTTCACTTACAGTATGTAAAAATAGCTATCTGCAGGTATGTACCAGGCATGTGGTGCTAGCTTCACACGGCACCACACTGGTCCACACATGCTGCGGCATGCACATGTCTGCCCGTGAGACAATGAGACAGCCAGGTACGCATTCACTGGTGGAATGATTATCATTAATAAAATAAGCAAGTCTGTTCAGGCATATATATCCTCTTTCTGTAGACCCTCATAAGGTTAACACATTTAGGATAAAAAACTCATTATTCTTCTTTACCTGTACTGTACATAGTGACACACAAAGCCATTGAAGCTATATACAACCAGTTGTCGTTGGCATGTTGTGGACTTGTTATTAAAGAATGTTTACCTTCTCCCCTGTCAAAGTGACCATGTCCAGGGGTCCGTACATGAAGCGACCCGTCACAACCTGCTGGGTTTCTTCAATGAACACGGCATCATTAACACGATGGTTGGCCGTCACATTCTGGATCAAAGGTGTACAAATATTTCGTACATATTGTCACTGTTGGGTGGAAACCTTGCACGTCCAAAACCATTGCTTTAAGGAAAAAAAAATAATAATAATAATAATCTGTGTTCCAGTGGATCCAGTGTTCCAGTTATTAACTCATTCCTATTAATACTTTTCATTTATTAAATATTTATAAAAAACACAGACAGACTTAACCACTTTCAAACCTTATTTTGGAGGCAAACGTATAAAACTTGAGGGCATTATTGCAGTGCTGCAGTAATTTACACTTTTGTAGATCTTCCCCTTACTAACCCTGATCTTCACGTGGGTCCTCTTCCGAAGCCACTTCTCTCTGGGTTTGGACGGAGTGAATTCTGAGACCTCCTTGCCATCCAGCTCAAGAATGCTGGAGTTCTCATGTCTCATTACCTGATGGGAGATATTCAGATTAAATCATACACCATAATGCATGAGGTGTGGCCACCAAAAGGTCACCAACATTTTTAAAAAGGGGCATTTTTTCCACAATGTTATTAGTTATATTAACTGGATTTTACAGAGCAGTAGACGCACCTGTCTCAGCAGGAAAGACACAACATCGGTGGACTCCCAATAAGATGCGTGGAACAGGTGAGGGAGTGCCACGGTTGGGAAAGCCGTCAGAGCATCGGGGCAGTAGAGGGCAAAGTCCATTCGCTTGGTGCCCCACCAACGTGCTGCAACTGCAAGCGGATTAGAGGGCACACGAGTGAGAAGGACGCAGGGAGAGCTGCTGTGAGGAGCATGAACTGAGGGACGGACGGACACACCCTTGATTCTCAACCGCTTAAAGTTAAGGTTGTTTTCCACCTCAAAAACCACAATCAGCATAGATCCCAGCAGTTCTGCAGCTAGAGAAAAGGCAAGTCATTAGTCGATCGTTATTTGCCAACATAACCAAGCATGAGAGGAAGGAAAAATATGCTTGTTATTGTTAGAATGCCATCAAGAAGCACTATTTATTTATGTTAATAATGAAAAACCAGCCTTATTATGTTAGTATGCTCTTAAAAGAAGATGGAATTCAGATTTGAGAGGAAATGCCTGTCAGGGTAAAAACAAAAACAAAAAAAGATCTGGGCCTATAGTGTTAGAAAACACCTTCAACATTATCAGAGGAAGAGGATACATCTTAAGCTCTACATTATAAATCAACAGAATGTAAAGGACCCATTGCAAAAGAAGTGAAGGAGAATACTATAAGCAGAGACACATTTTGGAGAAAAGAAGCCATACAAGACATAGATTTTGATATACTATGAACAGTCCAAGAGTGGAAAGAGGAAACTGTAGCCTCAGACCAAGTTAGTCAAGTTCCTTCCCTTAGAAGAGTACCTTGGTCCACTTCAGCCTGGGAGTCCAATGACACTAGGTCAGATATAGCACAGTCCAGACCAGTTGACAGGCACCTCTCAAACTGGTGAGAAGGTCTAAGGCCTTCACTAATAGCCTCCGCTTCAGGCTCCAGCTCTGCCAATGGATCGTCTCCAAGATCTAGCTCTGGAGATTCAGGGGCCTCGACAGCCTTTGCTTTTCTACGGGACTTAGGAGGGCTTCCCAGGAAGAATTTGCATTGGGATGGCATTGCAAGTTGGGATGACAGGGCAAGCTGTGATAAAAGGCTGCTCATTTTGGACTGGTTAATTTGGGATGATTGCGCTATGGGAAAGAACACAAAAGATACAAACCATATGATTCATGATTGGTGTTAAAGACAGTTATGTCAGTCAAAAACAGTTTACAAAAGAAAATATGCTATTATACTGGTATTATTTAACCAATAAAACATAAACAGCTACTAGTGTATGCTTGTAGAGTGTATAAATATGATATTGATATTTTAAAACACTGAGGTAAGAGTGATGTAAAAGAGCAACGAAAGCAGTGACTTTGGAAAGACAGTCTCACATCAAACAACAGAGAACTGGTCTTTTGGGCAGACATTTGTGATAGGGGGGGGACGATGCAGGAATGGCTCAATCAAGCAGGTTTACATGCATTGTAAACATTAGATAAATGCAGGACTCATTCATTGCATTTACATTGAGACAGTGGGTAAGAGTTACAACAGACATTGAGTGAAAAGTGAATCTAAGCTCAAGTCCTCTTTATTACAATGTCTTGACACTTGAGTAAATACTGTGTAAGTGTAACCACCTGCATTCAAACCTGGGTCTCCATCCAAGGAAACAAGGAAACCAAAGAACCCCCACCCCACACTTGGTCAAAGGGGACCTTTCCCCCTTAGCCACCGCCCACCAGTTGCATACAACGTATTTGCTTCAAATGGAAAGCCCATTGATCTCTAAATGTTTGCACTTAGATACTTAGTAGTATCTAGCCATACTCCTCTCTTAAAAGCCTCTTAGTCATTGTGCTGCGTTCCACGTAACACAATGATTTTTTGTCAATTCCTGTTAATGTTTGTGTGTCCTTCTTGCTGTCACAGCAATATGTTCATAATTCATACCTTGTCTACATTTAATATCACAGCATGATGCGCTTCCCGAAAGCCTGAGGCAAGGAGAAAACCTAAGAAGTGTATCTTTTATCTAATGCTCCTGAATTACTGAGCTTAGGAAGTAGTCATAGTCATAGTTACTCTGCAACATTCACCCACCTCTGAACCCCCACTTGGAACCTGATCCCAGACGAGCCCCTCGATGTAACAACCTGCAGCCCACGTGAGAAACCAATATCTATTTTCAGTGAAAGGGGAAGCCCCCCCGGTCAAGGGATATAATATTATTATTAGGCGTCTGGGCTTCACGCAGGGCTACTCTCTCTGCTAAAGAAGTCTCACTATGAATCAGGTGGTAACTGCTGGTAGGCGGAACCATGGAGTAAGTCGAGTGTAGTTGAGAGTGTATGTTGTGTAGAGTCAGAGAGTTTGGGGTTGAGTGAGAGCGAGAGTTAAAAAGTGCAATAGAAGAGAGGGGGTAAAATAAATAAAGAGGCCAGATTGGACCTCAAACGAGAACTCGAATGAATGAGATTACACAGTAAAATCCTCAGTGTTATCCTCAGTGTACAAAATGTAACCAAATGGACCTACATTTTTACACTCTCAAAGTTAAAATCACACTCAGGATTTTACAGCGTAGGATCAGCGTTTACAAGAGTGAAGGCAAGAGAGAAAGATTTGGTGGGTAACAACACTTACTGTTGGCTATGTTGGTGGCAGTGTAACTGTCAGCCATTCCTGAGACCTGGCTGGCAATGCTGGCCTCACTGGCCCTCCGTAGGCCCCGGGAGAGGGGGCCCGTTATGGGGGAGGAGGGGTACGAACTGTCCATGAAGACACCACCATGAGACTGAACAACATCCGCTATTGAGCCGAAACAAGGAGATCCCATTAGACAAAGACACAGGTAAGGGGAGCAGACAATGATGAGGGGGAAGGGGTTGAGATGCAACAGCAGATGACATGGTTTCAGAGAGCACGTGAAACCAAAAGGTTATACCACCTGGTGGCCAAAAGTCAGGTACGTGTAGTGAATTAATGAAAAATCACGAATGAACTGTTAATAGTTAGACTTCTTTTTCGCCTTTTCCTCTTGTGAACGAGGAAAAGCGCCACATTTAAGTGAATGTCACAGCTGTTCACTTTTAGTCGACATTAGGAAAAAACTGCTGGAGACTTTACATAATCACAATACCTTTGACCATCATCACAAGATCAGAAGCAAACATAAGGAAACATTGGCAGCGTTCAACATTTTCTACATAACACTTTTCTGACATTATGGAGATGGTGTAGAGTAGACATACTGAAATCATTGATTAAAATCAAAGCACGACACAAGCTAGCATCTTGTTAATATGAACGAATGACAGCAACAACAAAAATGGATCACCACAACAAATACTTCTTACGTTTTCATCACATTTCCATGTTGGGTCGTTACCTTTGACTAATGAGAAGTATTTAAACAAAACCAGCTATGCTCACAGCTGTAGGACTGAATGCTGCAGGAACTACAAGCCTTCGAAAAAAATGTGACACCCTACAGTACAGTACAGTACAGTACAGTACAGTACAGTACAGTACAGTACAGTACAGTACAGTACAGTACAGTACAGTACAGTACAGTACAGTACAGTACAGTATATTCTCAGTTTGCCATAACAACAGCAATGGAAATGCTCAGAGTGGGACACGTGATACATAACATGAGCATTTTCTACTGGATGGTTCCCGGCTAAACTCGACTCAGCTCACTTTGGAACCAGATGCTTAATTTCCCACTGTAAAGAGCACCCCTTCAATATAGCAGAGCTCTTAAGAACAATGGTGAATTGTCTGGAAACAATCTCTATTGAAGCTCTACAGTCCAACAAAAACAGTTTGATAATGTCATTTCACATTTACAATAGTTAGCTTAAAACAGCTTACACTACTAATCAGGAGCTAGCCTTCCAATGCAGTTAGGAGTTTGTCATGAAGTGTTCAGATGTTCCATCTGACCAATCAGTAGTCTGGTGTTATCATGTCACCTTTTGGTATTGCCTCAGCTTGCTTGAATCCCCAAATAAGGTGATACCAAATAAAATAGCAGGTACCACCCACGACTTTTCCCAATATTGAAAACCGAAAAAGGCGAGGAGTTGAGTTGAGTCGAGTTGCATAGAGCGGGCCTGGTACCATGCATTGGAAAAGCCCCAATAGACATACAAATATGACAAGTAGCGCCGGACGGACACAACATAGAACACACACACACGTGTACACACACACACACACATACACAGTCAATGGCACTGCATGAGAATAGATGCAGGTGAAAGGGAGAGGCTACACACACTCCAGAGTGGCGGGTGTGGCTTTGAGGAAACTCTCCTGCCAGTTTAACACAGGTACAGG
>OOFJ01010594.1:1156-11254 GCA_900323375.1 Benthosema glaciale | reverse complement strand
ACTAGTGTTCACAAGGCATCATTGTAGATCAGTTATTTTTGAAAATATTTGAAACATCTTTATTTTCATTTATTCTTCTCTAACACTTTTTTTGAATGTTGGCCGATAAATGACATGCCCAAAATAGGACGTCAGGATTAATGTGGTTAAAGGGATTGTGACATTAAAAAAAAGTTTTTGTAATTTTTCTTCATTTTTTTAGGTTTTCTGAGCTCAATTGCACCCAAAAAAACTGAACTTTTCACATTCAGTAGATTTTCTGTGGTCTTGGTTTTTCTGGCTCAAACACGTGGTGTCATATTCCGGCCCTTTGTGATGTTACAAGGTGCAAATCCCATATATGTGAATGGGATTTGCCAGCAGATGTCACTGTTTTCACTGTTTTACCGTTTTCATTGTAGCTCAAAAGCCTTTCCAAACCCTAGAGAAAACTTCAGACCACAGAAAATCCACTGAATGTTCAAAGTTCAGGTTTTCTGGGTGTAATTGAGATTATAAAACCTAAAAGAAAAACAAAAAATAAAAATAAATGAAAATTAATGTCACAAAACCTTTAATACTATAAGTCATTTGTGCAGTCATACCGCCGCGGGGCATTCCGGTAGGCTTAAGCTTACTCGCCGGCTGCACCGACTGACTTTAAACATCTTAAAACACACACAGCCCCATGTGCTGCATTGAGTTCAATGTCTTGGTAAGAATCTTTGAGATTTCTCATCCTCCCGGAAAAAAACAACCCCCTCAAAGCTAAAACTATCTAGGTTTACAAGAACGGCAATGTGTGTGTGCCTTCGCTGGTGTCACACAAGAGCCAATCAAACCACTGGAACCTTCTCCATCAGTAAGAGTGCATTTCCTGTGGAAGTGGAAGTGCTGCATGCATGATTTGCTCTGGACAAAGGCTATTAACTAATGTTCATTTACATCAAATAGCAGCGGGGGCCCCGCAATGCACGAAGAAAGATGGATGGGAATTGAATGAGAGGGCAGCCCTCTTCGACATTACCCACTTCTTTTTATCTCATTCCAAAAGACATTTTGGAGAACAGATCGGTATCAAATTCTCCACATTAGTTCGTCGTACGATGGTGAGCAGTTGAGTACATTAAGCCAAGACCAGCTTTGTTTTTCCTGTTCCATGATCCATAAAAGAAACATGCGCCAGCAAGCCCCGACAATTAGGAAATGATTGACACAGAAAAGGCAGAGTGTTCCTATTTTTTCAGCTGGATATTTCAACAGGAGCACGGTCGGAGCCCTGACTGAACGAAAACGATAGTCTGCTACCGATTATTGACACACGTGGACGGACAGATGGATGTGCCGTGTGTAGTCACAAGCTAAACTTCAATCATTTAATTTAATCTGTGGAACTCCTTTATCTCGTCATCTGCTTGAAAGGGTCCATCTTCAAAGTAAACACTGAGGCCTTCGGTAACAGAGCCATGATTTGAAGTACAGGGTAAAGATTACTATGAAGAACACTGTGTGATACGAGTACCACTCCTTTTTGCTTTTTCAGGATAACTTACCTATACCCTTTCTCTATGTGACTAGTAGTCCCATCTGACAAGTGGAAACCTTGTATGTCCAAAACTGTAAGTTTTCAGAAATTTGAAAAAAATAAGCTGTATTGCAATGGATGTAGTTATTAGCTTAAGCTCTTGTTAAGACTTTTCATTGGTTCAAAATGTATAAACTCACAGACCGATCTAACAACTTTCAACCTGGTGTCCCTATTTTGGCCATGGCATTATGATTATAGGTGAAAAAAAAAGAAAAATCGAATTCTTTCAGATCTAATCTATATGGTACTTGTGCACAACAAGGAGCATATTTATGGCTAAGTATAAAACAGGACATGCGTTTAATGAAAAGGATGTCCTATCCTTTCGTAATTAATGAAAATTATGAAATATGCATACCGGTATACAAGGTTTTTACCCGACAGCAACAGTGTGAACGCTAAACGTGCAGCGCATGAACACACAACGTAAATCTTCCAGAAGCACAGACCCGGCCGCTGCGCTATAGGAGACCATCGATCTAACGGGTCTGTAAGGCGTTATCGCTGTGGAATACAGGCTCCGAGGCACGGAGCATCTGTGGAGAGAGCAACACGTCACTGCATGCGATGAGCGCAGGCAGGGTGTCACCCTTCCAGATGGTCCTGGAACTGCATTCATCCCCAACGCTTTGACTACTTCCAAACAGTTTGACTTGTGCCATTGTTTCCAAATGGGCAAACAAGAAAAGAGAGTTGTTTTAATGCATGAGCGGTTGCATTCTGAAGAAGAGAACAACCATTTTCTAGCTTTGTTTGGAAATCATTTGTGGTTGGAAATTAACCCCATTAACCCCTGGCTAGCCCTTTATTCTTTGGGGGCACTTTTTCTTTTCTTTGTTCTTCTATGCATTTTTTTTGTAAATAGCTGATCTACATGCTCACAATAGGGTCATAGAGTGATGCATTGTGGGCTTGTAGACCTCCATTTATACATTTTTGTAAAAAAAAATGTTTACGTGTCCCATTTTGTGCTCAAAATTGGGACGACTGGGCTAACGTAGATACAGTAGGAACGGTTCCACGCCATAGATCGAAGATTTAATAAAAAAAAATAAAAAAAGAAGAGGAGAGAGAGAGCAATAATAACAACCCCTAAGCGTTCTCTTTCAAGGACGTGATCAGTCATCTGAACGTCTGAGAGTGAACAAAGGTGGGCTTTTCTGTTGAAAAAGCATTCAAGTCAAAAGGCATGACGGTCATTATCGCTAATGTTCTGTTTGACGTTTTCCTTTCCCGGCTTTCTTCTTTTCCGGCCCCGACTCAGTTAGGCATGTTAGGGGACCACTGAGACGGCAGCCGGCGAAGCCATTCCCCGTCTATATGTTTACACCACGCTGTTAACACATCGGGACACTGGGGCACGACGTGTCTCCTGTGGGTCTCTCACCTTCGGGGTCAAGAGGCCGAGGGCAGAAAGTGAATCCAACAAAAAAGAAAAAGAAAAAGGGGAAACAAAAAGCTGGAGCCTATAGCTGTTAGGTCATCGGAATGCTGCGCGTGCATTGCTGTTTGGATGCGAGACAAAAGGAGCAAGAGCATTGAACAACGTGACCAAGAGTGTCCATAGGCGTCCACTGTACACACATACCAAAATGCATTTTTAACAGTAACAACTATCCACCCCACATCTGGTTTCCCTGAATTATTTCTGCGCCGTGATTTACAGTAATCCTTTTGTTCTACAAAAAAAAATGAATTATGTTATAATAAATTTCCCTCTGGGCTCTATGGAAAACAAGCTGCGGGAGGGTACAGTTGTCACAGTTTTTTTTTTAACAGTGGGATTACGTTAGAACCATAAATGTGCAATGCTGGCTATCGGTCAAAGGAACAAGTGTGCCTTAGCCTTTACACACACTGCATACAAACATAAAACTAATTGAGTCATTCCAAACCCGGGCCATGGAAAGAAGTATGGCATTTGTTAAGGTGATGACCATGATAAAGAGGCGATTACACCCTTTTTTCTTTTTTCAGAATTTCTATTATCAAACGTAATGACACTACCCACTTAAAATGGGTGAGAACTTGAGTACGCCCCAGAAAAACAAAACAAAAACAAAAGAAAAAACACAAACAGACTCCACGGTCATCAACAAGCAATCCGAAAATGTCAACACCACTGTTCCTTTTTTCGTTTGGCCCGATGTCACGCGATGTCCCTTTGAAGGCACACCACACAGACGACCGTGCTTACACAAAGCAGAAGAGACCGCTCAAGTGGGATAGGGAGGGATAATCTGTGTCCCTTCCCCCCCGGGGCATAATCTATTCCTGCTACTGGTCTTGCAGAGCGGGGTCACAGACGGACGGCCAGTACGTGGCTTGTGTGTCGTCGTCCCCCCACAATAATATTAGGCACCACCTGGTAGCCATTGCAAACCAAAGCCACCCTGACCTCTTGGTGGCACGCCAGGGCTCCGGGTCTTCCGCTCAGACGGTCGGTGCATGCCCAGGCGCATACCGCCTCCCTCATTATAGGAAATATGGAACCATTTTTATTTAACCTCTCTCATGCGTGAGCAGGTTTTACTGGCCTGCATAGTGCAGGGCAGGCCATTATTATGAGTATCATCTTAAATTTGAAATCGCTTTATGAGTCTAAAACTAACCTGCGGAAATATTTATTCAATTTGTAATCGAATGTTAAGCGCTAAACGCTTGTTGTCCGCGAATGGCGGACGTCTACAACCATGCGTCACATTGTGGCTCGTCAGAGCTTAGTTATATTTATTTATTTATTTATTATAATTATGTGGATCTCAGGATCCACACTTGAACAACATGGCTCCAATGTGGATTCTTCTTTATTTTTTTTATTTTTTTAAAGATACTATTTGGTCTTTTTCTGCCTTTATTTGATATTGTACAGTAAGCTCACAGAAAAATGGGGGGAGAGAGATGGGGAGTGACGAGTGTCGATCCCACAACACGCCGTCTAGGTGCCCGAACCGCTAAGGACAGGGCCATAAAACAATGTCTGTGCCCTATCGGCACTGTGCAAAAGTAATGGTGGTCCTGGTCGGACCAGCAGGTAGGTGAGATTAGCTTCCGGACACACAGACAGACACGCACACAGTCCCTTTTCTAGACTGCTCACCTCTGAGGAACCACCACGAAAGTCATATAGACCTGATTGGACTGGATATAGACTGTCTGTGATTTTCTTTTATCTGCAGTCGATATTGTGTAAACCCCAGTCGATCAGCAGCAATCATGAACCTGGATGCTGTAATGCAGGTTGCTCTCTGAAGGTTGCTGGAAATGATAAACAGACATCTTCTGTTTGCAATTAAAACAAAATGTTTTCCAACGGACTCCAAAAAAAGCTCTCGTCGTCCGTCACCACTGATTTGTATCAAAATGGGAGTCAAGCTACAAAAGAATCATCATATCGATATCACAGCTGTGACAGTCCAACGTTGAAAAAGGTTCATCCGCGGTACATGTTTTTAAAGGGATTGTGACATTATTATTATTATTTTTTGAACTTTTCACATTCAGTAGATTTTCTGTGGTCTGGGTTTTTCTGTCTCAAACAAGTGCTGTCATATCCCTGCTCTTTGTGATGTCACAACGTGCAAATCCTATATATGTCAATGGGATTTGCCAGCAGATGTCACTGTTTTCACTGTTTTCATTGTAGCTCAAAAGCCTTCCATACCCCAAAGGAAAGTTCAGACCACAGACAATCCACTGAATGTTCAAAGTTCAGGTTTTCTGGATGTAATTGAGATCATAAAACCTAAAAGAAAAAGAAAAAAGAAATTAAATTTTATGTCACAAAACCTTTAAGGCCAACATGATACATTGATATACTCTATGAAAGACATACATACTATGAAAGAAACAGCAGGAGAAAGACATACCTTATTAATACTGAAGACAGAGAAAGAGATAGGGGCCCTCAAGAAAGAACGTTTCATTAGGATATGCCCCTCCATGTCCTGAAAAGGACCACTATGTTTAAACATGTTGCTTTTTTATTATACATTTTGCCTCCAGACCTTTGGGTGACTGGGTCTTTTTCTCCGTCTTCACATACTGTATGTACTGTATATTCAAGGGCCGGTGATTTAAAGCACAGCGCAAGTTAAACACTCAGGGAAACCCGATGCCGACATTCTGTACTGTACATCCAAAGCTCGCTGCTCCTCTGCGCCACAACATGTCTGATCAAAAGGGAGAGATGCTGAGATCTAAACGCAGAGGTGCTCAACTTCAGGTGGAAGATGTTACCCCTTAATAAAGATTATATAAGAGGGAAGACGGGAGAGAAAGCCTTGGAATGCACTGGCTCTCACTTTCAACCACCACCTTTCCCCCTAATTGAACCCATGAGCGCTCTGAAGCTCTGGGCTGGCCTCCCCGGTCACAGAGTGGCTCCCTTTCCAGCGTTTTTTTTTTTTCAAAGGGGGGTTAGGTGGGAGGACAGAGACAGCCAAGCAGTCTCTTGGCGAGAAACGCTGGTCATGATTTGCTACGTCAGCTTATTTACCTTGTCTATCTATGGTTGTGATTTCGTTTTGTGATTTGCTTTTATTGTTCAATACCTTTACGTTTATTCCAATGGCAATCAGTGCTATAGAATGTTTATTCAGTAGTGTCTCCCGTATCTTTTACTTTCATACTGTCGCACGGCAAAAATAGCTGTTCTACATACAAGCCCAAAGTGTTGTGTCGCAATGCTTTCTGAGCATTGTATAGATTTTTTTTGTTGTTATTTTACAACACTTTGGAGAAAAACTGAGGGTGTCTTGCAGTGGAATGTGTGGGCCTTCCATGGGGGTTGTATAAATATGGGGGGACTGTCGGTGGAAGTTTATTTGGTTTTAACACCTCTGATGTCGACGTGGTTAGAGGCTGCACTGTTTGGCATAACGGTGTCTGAAGGGGGAGGGGGGAGGAAAACAGAACGGCATGATGCTAAGCATATAAAACAGTGTCCAGCTGGACCTCACGGCACCGAGCAGTGAATGACAGAGTCCAGGGCCGGAGGAAAAAGCGATACCGCTGGGGACACCTTGCCGGAGACTGAGATCTGACTCACACAGCACAGTTAAGGCTATGAGAATGTCCAGGAAAGCAAATTATACGCTTTTTTTCCACAAAACACTGACTCACAAACCATGACTTCAGGTTAAGAGTTATGAGCGTGTCAACAGACACTGGCGACAGCGTGCCATCAATTCCGTGCAGTTATTGAACATTTTTCGGTGAAATAACTGATCATTATTTGCAACTTTGTAAAGTATTTTGAGAATGTAGACATATTTGTGCTTTATGAAACAGACCCAAAACACGGAACCATGTCTACTAGTAATTTAAGCATTGTGGAGAGGTTGATTCAAAGTCTGCCAATATTGTAAGTCAATATAAAAGAAACACTGTGTACCATACAAGGGATAATGTGTCTTATCTGGACAGTCTTTCTAAATGAGCTTTGTAGTTTATCTGGGTGTAGATAAATGTGTTATAAATCAGCCAACTATGACATTGTCACTTTAAACCCCACAATACCATCTTTCTTTTACATATTTTGGGTATTTGGTTGAAAGGAAAACACGGACACCAGAGGCCGGAACGTGCTCTTGTTTTCCAATGCAGCTGTATTGCATTCATTGTATCAAAGACAATCATGATTATGGTCACTCAGTTGGTCATTACACTGTGTAAGATTACCATCTAGAATCTAGATGGTATCATCAACACTATAATGGAAAGGAACCTGACGATATCCAGGAAAATGCAGCATGAGGTAATGCAACTTCGACAATCATCTATTCTAAGCCATGCGTGTGTTGCTGTAAATGCGCTTAAGACAAATACAATAAATGGGTACCGGATTTGTCTTTAGACGAGGGCCAAATGAGGGAAACAAAAGAAATGCCGAATTACGTATGAGGATATTAATCAAAGAGGGACAATTATAACCTCAAAATATTGAAAATTCATACATTTTCTAACCCCCTCCTCGGATGTTTGCACAGAGTTGACAAATAGGCTTATTACTCCCATATGGTTGGTAGGGAGACAACTAATACAGAGAATTGAAAACACATGTCAACATCTCAGGAGGAGACGAACATTGCGAAGCAGTGATCAGTTCTAAGGAGCAGCCAGTGACAGACGTTGAGCTAAATGTCCGGACGGACACAAGAGTGATGTTCCTCCAAATAATTTCACCTTCAACTCAAGTGACGCAAAAAATCAAGAGAAGGATAGATCTTCACAAAATTGCGTGTTTTAAAAAAAAGAAATTGTGGGATATGGGGGCTAAGGAAAGACATTTTACATTCCTGTACTCAATCACGTTTCGGATGAAAACGGCTGCTTTCCCGGACTGCGTGCAGACAAATTAAAGAGGGGTGCCTGGCTGCCTGCCAAGTGATTCGTGGAGAGGAAGGGGGTTCATAGGGGAAGAGGTGGGGATTTATGCACTGAGGTATTGAGTGAGGGTTAAGGGTCCATTGTCCATCTACAGTACTTGTTAACAAGGACTGGCCTAAATGGTAAATGGTAAATGGTGCATTTATATAGCACCTTTATCCAAGGCGCTTTACATTCACCCATTCACACACACATTCATACACCGATTGCGGCAGAAACCATGCAAGGCACAACCAGCACATCGGGAGCAATTTGGAGTTAGGTGTCTTGCCCAAGGACACTTCGACATGTGGACAGGAGGAGCCGGGATTCGAACCACCGACCCTTGGATCATTGGACGACCTGCTCTACCTCCTGAGCCACAGCCACCTAGCGGTCCAAGGCTCTGGTCTGACAGCATGTTGCGTGTTCGAGTCCCGTTAATGACGATCTTTACTACATGTCTCTCCCTCCCTCTTTCCTGTCTATATTAACTATCAATAAAGGCAGAAAAGCCTGACACAAATCTTTCAAAAAAAAGTACTTGATACACTACACAAGCAGCTCCAACAGCACAGCAATATGATTTTGAAAAATGTTATGATTTAAGCTACTAAAAAATAAATGTCCATGATATCTGGGACATTGAGTTACAGGTACACTGTTGCCTTAGTTTGTACCGCATAATAAAGTCCTTAAAACATATAATGTTGGCCAGTTGTCAGAAGTCCTTGACCGCACTACACACGGGAAGAATTATGATTTAAGCCACATGATGTATTGTAAACAAATCACTTTGCTATGGTTTCTGGGGCATGGCTTTGAGAGTTACAGTACAGGTACAATGTTGCCTTTGTATTGTTTAGACCTTCTAAAGTCCTTAGTCCAATTTATTACAGAGCTGGTCAGAGCACACAAGCTCTCCTACTGTAAGTGTCACATCCTAACAGTCCTCAATGAAAGACATTTCTTATAGATCTAACACACGTCAAGAGAGCAGGAGCTAGGGCTGTCAAAATCATTACATCATTGCTTGATAGAGATAATCATAATTATGTTTGAATAATTGTCTGTTGAAAAGTACTGAAAATAGCAACTTGTACATCAGCTGTTTTTGAACATTATTTAAAGTATACAGTATATTTTTTTAAATGCATAGTACATTATTCATTTTGACTATTGTCACCAGTCATTGTCTGTCATTTCTTACTATATGTTAAGTTATACGTCTGCCCTGTGTAGTATCAATATGACCCAATGGCCAATGCCAAAAACACAATTACATCATTAATCGCAATTATTTACACAACAATCAGCTACAATGTTGTGACAGTCCGGGGGAGGAGCAGGGAAAGGAACCGGCACTGCTATTCTTGCACTGGCACAGCAAGTGTCCCCTAGATGGTAATATTCTATGCAAAAAGGAATCCGCAGATTTACGCTAATAGACAGACAGGGCTGCAAATAGCTAGGATCAGACAGCTGTCCATTTACAACCACCACAATAGCAGCAGGCCAGTCTGACTCATGGCCTACAATAGAGTGGTTGTTTACATTTAGTTTTACTACAAATGTCTTAATAACTTGTTTTTTTGGGGGGAATGAAATGTTATTTGACAGCATGAGTAGTGTATGTTAATACAATAGTATAGCTAACACAACCGTGGTGGTCGTATTTCCCTGCTCTTCTATTGAGAAATGTTGATCCTGTGGTCTGGTAGGACCACTACTGGTGGTGGACAAGTGGTATTGCCTGAATGTCAAAATGTAATTTCTCCCCTCAGCAAGCAGGTCAGGGGTCTTTCTCACTATTGGCTCAGTGGTAAATATATCATATGATAAACAGCACAAATAGCCGATCTACAAGCTCTACAAGTCTCTCTCCCTTGATGACAGAATAAATGGTCACCGTCACGTGGAAACCTCGTACGTCCAAAACTGTTAATTTTGAGAAAATAATAATAATTTAGTCAATTTGTAAATGCATTTAATCACAGCACAAGCTCCTGTTGGTCCAATATTTACAAAACCCACAGATACAATTAAACACTTTCACTCTCCAGATTCTTTTTGGAAATAATTCATAACGCCTCATGAGCTTATCGATCGGCTATTTCTGTGACACGTTTGTATGACGAAGTAAGGCTTAAATGTATGGGGGG
>OOFJ01010313.1:1102-11264 GCA_900323375.1 Benthosema glaciale | reverse complement strand
TTTCAGCCAGGCTCATTCATTCCAATGTCAATATCATGGACTTTACACATTAAATACTGGTTCATCTTTGGAACCAGACCTTCAAAATCTCTTCCAAATCCGTCAACAAGGCCTAGCCATATGCACTGGAAAAATATGTGAGTGGCATTCAGGGCTGGACTGGGACAAAAATTCGTCCCGGTCATTTTCGTGTGAATTTGGCCCAGACCGGCACACAGTCGCGCAAATTTGGCCCAGACCGGCTCACCACAACCAGCGTGCAGATATCAGAAACTCTATACCGCCCGTTCCGTCAGGGCACCTACCAACAAACAAGCCCTAATACCACCACTTTTACAGAACAACATTAATGATACAAACCAACATACTGTAGACACAACCCTTTGTTGCTCTCACAAGAATGATGCTGGCAAAAGCATCCAAGATAGAAGAGGGTGTATTTGTCACTCACTGATACAGGTACACTACGGGCCTGTACAAAAACTTTTTAGCGCCCCCTAGCGGCCCATGCGGTCGCGGCCCACCGGGAAAACCGGTACGACCTGTGGCCAGTCCAACCCTGGTGACATTTCTTTTTTAAAACAATGTTTTATCATATAGGAAAACTATTGGTGGAGAGGTTTGTCTAACCCATGTTATGCTTAGCTGTGATTGGACCAGATCAGTTTGGGGAGGGGCTTAGCTATAATGTCAATGTTTGGTCTGGTACAAAATAACAGAAGTTGTGTCATGTTCCAAGGAATCCTAGGGAATCGTCTAACATACAGTACGTTTATAGGCGGAGTTAGAGGCCAAAAAGTGAAGTTGGCTGTTATAGTGCCCCCTTGGGGCCTATTTGAAAATAATTGTGGTCGAGGTTCTTTGGCCTACTGGGAGTGAAACTTGTAGTCTGCGAGCAGTGAGGCTTCTGTGTGTTTGTACAGCAGCATATGTACCATCTCCAAAAAACAGAAGTGAGTGCATGGGTTCAAGAGGTGCATTACCAAGGACTGATGAGCACCTCAAAACAGAGGACCGAAAAGTTAACTAGGGAGGAGCATGGCCAGGACATTGTGTTATGGACATTCTTAAAGACAAATGCAGGAGGAACCCCCAGAAGAGAAGAATGGATTAAATGTTGACTAAACAATTGTTAAAACCCGTTTCCATGCCACTGCTGAAGGTACCTACCTCGCCAGTGCCAGGCGAATTTGAGCAACCATTCCAAATCGCCGGCAATCACACAACTATTCATAACAAATGCTTGGGTTGTCACTGTGGTGGAAGGGCGCAGATGATCTGATTGTTTTCTTTGACACATCTAAGTCAAATTAAGCTCTAATCAAGCCCCAAATTTTGAGCAGATTATGAGCCAAAGTCCACATAAAGACTGCGTGTGTGCGTGCACAAGCGTGCACGCGAGCATTATGGCCGTTTTTAGACGGAATGATGTGATGCTATATTAACTAAATTTGCTGGGGACACTCTGGAACCCACCCGAGGGCCCCCGGGGGTCCCCGGGGCCCACTTTGAGAACCACTGTTTCATTGTGTACTTTATATTAATTTGTGCTCTTTCCTTTACTGTGCTTTTGTGTCTTATTTGCTTTTAAAACGTGATGGATTTCTGCCCCTTCCCCCTCCTATTTCCCCCTTTCTCTCGAAAGAGCCTTTCTTTGCCTCTTGCCAGTGCCACAACAATTGTAAATAAGAATCCGTTCTTGCCTGGTTAACTAAAGGTTAAATAAAATAAAAATAATCCGGTGGACAACACACGCGTAGGGCAGACAGAAGGGAATATGTTTTGGCTAGTCTGTCATTGGAGTAATGTATTCTGTGGGGAGAAAACCTTTAAGTCGCAATCTTGGGTCGTAAACACTTTAGTGGATCAAAAGGACGAAGGACACAGGTGGCTTATGGATTCAAGCCAATCAGTGGATGCAAAGGGTAATGCATACTCTAGTTTGTGTGCGCGTGCATTTTGTGCATGTGTTGTGTGCGTGTGCGTCGTGTGTGTGTGTGTGTGCTTGTAGTACTATACTTGTGAAGACCAAATGTCCCCACACATAGTAGTAGAATTTGAGAAATAGACATTGTTGTGAGGACAATTATCCTGGTCCTCAGAAGAAGAATGGTTGTTTTATGTTCGACAGGTTTATAATGAGAAAGAAAAGGTTGGGGTTAGGATTAGATGTAGAGGTTAGGTTTAGGGTATACAGCTAGAGTCTTCCCTATGTTAAACTTACTTACAGTATTGTAAGGCGACTTCACACACCCAATTGTCTCGCGTTACCAAATTGTTGCCTCTCGCATTTTCCAAATGCTTCCGTCATACAGTCTGGAGCAACGGAAGCTCTGATCACCAGTACAATATAAATGCTTCCGTCATACAGTCTGGAGCAACGGAAGCTCTGTCATAAGAAAGAAATAAAGCGGAAGTGGAGCCTCCTCCACACTTCCGTTTCGTCTTTACAGTTGCGCACATTTATCCTAATATAAATAGAAAACATCTAAGCATATTATAGCTTGTTGCTGGGCAGAAAATAAAATAATAAAATAATAAAATGTAAGATATTTTGTTTAGATGTTCGTGAACGGCAGCTTCCTTACTCTGATTTCGGGAGGTGTAGTTTCAGACTCTATATATAGCATTCGGAGATTGCGGAATATTTGTCAACAATAGCCGTGATTTACAAGATCTGCTATTATTCGGCAATCTTTGTTTGGCTATTTTAAAGCTGTTGTCAAGATCGATGTCCTCGCAAGTAGAGTAAGACAAACGTGTGTGTGTGTGTGTGTGTGTGTGTGTGTGTGTGTGTGTGTGTGTGTGTGTGTGCGCTCCGTGCGCTGAAACGCAACCCTTCACTCTAGCAGTGGAAGTAATTCCGTGGGGGTATAGAGGCAGATCGATACACAGAGAGATAGCATTGGCTTGTCGGCTCTGAAGGAGGAGGCACAGCAACACCAAAAGGAACAAAATCCTCCTTAACAAAGAAGGGATCATATCACAGATATACTACTGTATAGAGAGGAGGAGGAGGAGGAGGAGAGTCTATTGACAACAACCACGGATGATGATGATGATGATAATAAAAGGTTGGAGGAGAGAGAGAGAGAGAGAGAGAGAGGATTGCATAAGAGGAGGAGGAGGAGGAGGAGGACGGGGAATTGTAAAGAAATGAAAGGGCACCTCCTCGACTGAAGCGTGTTTCCCGACGGTGCAGTCCTCTCCCTGCAGGTCCTTGACCGTCAGGAAGGCGCTCTGGATGATGTCGAAACCAGAGCCCGTCACCACGATGGTCCTGCCCCCACTGGAAGACACGTACACACACGCACACACACAGGTTGTATTACTACAACTGTGAAAAACGTATTTTGAGCCCTGATGAAGACCGCCTATAGGTTGAAACATGTTGGTATAATAAACATTCTTCTACATTTTTAACTATATAGTGTGCCTCCCGGGTCTCCACTTTTTTTGTTTTATCCCGGTTGATTCCAGGAGCAGCTTTTCTACTATATTTATACTCTATATGTACCTACACGTCTCCGTTTGAGCACCTGGTTGTTCTCTCGTCTCTGTGAAAACCTTCTGTTGAAAGCAATTATAGTCTATATAGGCACACTCAAGAGTATTGAAGTCACTCAATTATATCTCCTGGGTCAAACATTTGATTTATATATGTATTTATATAAAATAGTACCATAGGGACCCCGGACGGTTAGCTCAACCATCTGGATACCTACTGAGGTACTGCTGCTGAGCCATGCCTGGTGGCGTGCCGCGGGTTCGACTCCCGATCCCGAAGGCCTTTGACGTAGACTATACTTTCATCAGTGAAGACAGAGACTATGCATAAATACATTTGTCAGTTGATGCTGACAAATATCCATATAGGCAAAATCGCCAGGCTCATTTGTTTACTTTTGGAACACCGTTCTTATTGTGTCCATATTTATGCAGACGACACCATTTCATAACAGTATTACTGGCCCATCGCTTGAAGAGGTCACTGCAAATTACTGTACGCAGACTGCTTTCAACTGGCTCTAATTAACCTTAAGCTCGTTTTGAAACTCCAACAAAACAAATTGCATGGTAATTATTTACTAAGTCTCCAAACACAAATCCCTCTACTGGTATTTGTTCATTTATATATGAACAAATTGAGGTGGTCACATCTTATAAACACCTCGGCTAGATGCCAAGCTCCCATTTGAGAGTGGAGCACCAACCTGACCAAAACAATTAAGAGGACAGATTGTATACAGAAACAAGTAGGTTTTCTCTTGCTAGTAGAAATAGACTCATTCCGTAATAATGTCTGCTTTTGATTATGGTGACGTTCTGTCATGCATGCTTCGTTGCTTCGCTCACCTAGAGTGAAAAGATGTCCCTCTTTGCGTGGGACAGTCCCTCATTTCAAATACCTTTCAAGCGTCCCACATATTGAGACCCCGTCCCACATTGTGAATGGCAGGCATCAGTGTTCAAATGTCCTAATAGTGAGTCCCCTAATAGTTGGCTTTCTGTTGTAAAGCTCTCTTTTTGTCCGTTTTAAGTCTGTTAAAATAAGATGAGAAATATTCCCGTATAGGCTAAAGCAGTGGTGGGCAACTTTGAAGATGGAGAGGGACACCGTATTTCCACACTCACTCCAGAGGGGCCACATTGCATGTACTGTCGTATCAAAAATATCCGATCTACTTGTAGATCTGCCATTTTTGCTATATTTGAATTTAAATCCTGAATAGATTTTTGAATATGACAATCAAGATATTAATAATTTGCTAACCCCGTTTCGTCCCGTTTCCCCCGCTTCATGTCCCACACATGCAATACTTCTGTCCCTCAAATGAACAGTTTGGGTTCTGGTCACCCTATGCTCACCGCACTGAAGCCTCTTGAAGCAGTCTACCAAGGTGCTCAACGATTCATAATTGGCTGATGATTATTATTATACCCAACATTGTATTTTTTATGATAAAGTGGGTTGGCCAAATACAAAAAGTAGTTTCAAAGGTTAAGTCAAAGAACACCATTTCTAGCTAGAATATCTAGGGTGTTTTAGATTTTTTTTTTTAAAACACCCTAAATATCCTGGTTGTCACTTTGACTGTGCCTGTACATCTTGGTATACTGGCATTTCTATGAGCCTCAGGAAGAAACGTCAGACCTCCGAAAATAAATTGCTTAGAGTGATCCCTAAGTTGCATCCTAGAACTCATCTTCTCCCTGCCCACTTCACCAATCTGGAGTGGCTTAGAGTGCTTAGAGTATCCCACTTCAAAATGTGTCTAGTAGTTCACAGGATTAGAAGTAATGTCGCACCCAAATATTTCCGTGACTTCTATTCAAAGGTAGTGATACTCAAAGACAATACACCAGAGGTACCGATTTTAAAACCTGCCATTTTTACAGCAATAATGTGAAAATCATCTTTCCTTATACTCGGCAGCAGTTTAACTCTATTTGATCAGTTCCTTTGAAAACTTAAAATTTGCATTTTAAAAGATGGTTGGCCGATAACATGATCTAATCTTAACCCCTGTCTGTGATTTGTATCGTTGTTCCCTGTCCCCAAAAGGAACACGCTGGAAACAAGCCTGCCGGCTTTAATCAATCTCTCGCAGTTCGTAGAGAGCAATATTGGATTTTATGTATTTATTAGGCATTGTGTTTACCACAGCTTTCTTAGTTTGTAGTTGTACCTACAGTATCGCTTTGATTTTCTTTTAACTACATTTTTATCCCACAATTTTGTAAACCATTTTTCACCCCTGTGTCAATGATCTAATGTGATCCTGGGCTCTACATACCCTCCGCCAACCTGGGGGGGCAGCGGACTGACCTCATGCTTCCTTCAATGCATGAGGAGTCCAAGCTGCTTCTTTTCACCTGACAGAGGGTACTTTCCCCGGCCAGATGTAGCGTGTGGAAGGAACACGTTTTTCCGACCGGTTCCTTTCCCCTCTATCAGGCGCCCCCGGCTGGCCAGGGGGAGGCAGTTTAGAGACCAGGATTACTGCATGTTTTTTGTGAGGGTACCTACCCTAGGGGACACAGGGAGAACATGCAAACTCCACACAGAAAGGCCCTTTTGCCAAAGGTCATCAGTGCCCCTATGGGCACTGATGACGCGGAGGAGGAAACACGCCACCAGTACCCACAGAGTCCCCAGCGGGAATCGAACCCAGGACCTTCTAGCTGTGAGGCGACAGCCCTACCACTGTGCCACCGTGCCCCCCACAGTATCGCTTTTAGATGCAAAGGTTACTCGACATTCAACACGTTCACAAACACGATACATATATATCAGCCCACGTAAGAACAGTGCACAAGGAAAGATCATTTGTTATGCTCCACACCAATGGAACAATCTTCAGGAAGCTCTGAAGCTGGCTCCATTGGTCTCCATAGAGCTTTCTATGAGGGCACTATATTCTTCTTGTAACACTACATGTATTTGTATCTGTGACGTTGTGATGTGGTTCACATGTTTTTACATGTGACCCCGAGAGCCTGCCATCGTGCAAACCTCCAGCTTTTCACCAGAGGAGAAAAACCGATGGTGGGTCAAACTGAACGACAAAACATCCCTATTTGATTTCCTGCTTTCATACGACATAAAAAAAAAAAAATCCTTATTCAAATGTTGTCACATATATATTGTGTTTTATAGGCTGTCCTTGAAAAAGAGACCTTGCTCTATCAATGGGATGAATAAAGTAAAAAGAAAATATGCCACGGTTTCCACGAGACCGATGGTATTTTCGACTGAATAAATAAATAAATAAATAACTGTGACCCAGGTGATAATTAACGGCCTCTAGCAGCAGTGATGTCAGACTTCGGTTCTCTATACTCGTGAACCACTTATCCCTATGTTATACTTATACTGGCTATAGTAGCTGAAAATGGCTGATTCATAAGCTCACAACGTGTCACGCTGCGATTCGTTGTGAGCTTTATAGATCTACATTTTTTTTTTAATGTTTGAAACATGTCAGCAAGCAACATATCCTTGCTCTCTGTGCAGTGGTTCTCAAAGTGGGGTCTGGGGACACACAGGGTTTCCTTGAGGGGGTTCCAGGGGTCCCGTGCAGCTAAATGAGTACATGTTGACTATCGATTTAACCACTTTAACCCTATATAGCTACAAACTGTACATTGAATATTAGAAAATAGCTGATCAACGCATCACAATGCGACACGTTATGGGCTTGTGGATCGGCCCTAGTTGCCCCACACCCCATTCCCACTCCCATCCCACGCACGCCACCTTTCAGTGCATGCTTTTGGTGATTCATTTCCTTCCCCATGAGACTTTCTAAAATTATCTTCTAAAAACATCCCGTTCGGTTTCTCTCTTTTCCATTTCAACAAATCGCACCCAGCAGACACATCGACGCAGATTACAAACAAACAAATATATATGCATATATGCGCAGGCATAGACGCCGACAAACAGAGGCAGACACGTAGTTAAAATTTGAGGGATTTCCAGGCGTCGCTTGTAAATTGCACCTGAGCGAGTTTCCGTGGTAGATGAAAACAAATTAGCTTGGCCTACAAGCGGCTAATTTCAAAGTTGTCTGATTTTCTAGCCGGGAAGCTTGATCATTCAGCCAGCGACTGGGTTCCCACTTTTTATTAGCCAATCAGGAGTGTGCGTTTCTAAAATATTCCAGCTACCCGTGAACCGACTTTGTTTTTAATGAACAAAAGGTTTCCTCTAATGAAAGACGTGCAACAAGGTTGAGGACAGCTGTAAACCTGCATTACTTCCCTCATTCCTCCGCAATAAGTATTCATCCTGGATTTTGGGCACTTCTGTCTGGCTTCTCCCTCAGCAAGTTTAATGAGGGTCGTGACCGAAAGAATAAGGTTGCGAATACAAGCGTCCAGGTAGCTGGCGTCTCCCTTAGAGATGAGAAAGTTCAGTGTCACTTCTTCGCTTGGGAAAAGGAGCCAGCTTAGGTGGTTCGGGCATCTGGTTAGGTTGCCTCTCGGGCGTCTCCCTAGAGAGGTCCCCGAGGCACGTCCCACTGGGAGGAGACCCCCTGGGGCAGACCAAGGCGCAGTTGGAGGAAACACATCGACTCTCACTGGCCTTGGAAGGTCTCGGGATCCCGCCAGGAGGGAGTCGCTAATGTTGCACTGGAGAGGGAAGTCTGCAGCACTCTGGCAGAGCTGTTGCCCCTGCGACCAGACTACGGATAAGCGGTTGAAGATGGATGGATGGATGGATGGATGGATGGATGGATGGATGGATGGATGTCCGGTGGAATGTTTTATAAAATATAGTGTATATTTTATTTTACTTTCTTTTAAGCTTTTTGCTGTAGCTTACAATGAATCATCCTTCAGTGAATAATACAATACACCCCCTCTTTCATTTTTAGACACTAGTGAAAACCAAAAATGGGTCCTTTTTTTTCCCGATTAGGTTTACAGCCGCAGTACATCGTTGGAACTCACTGCTAGGGGGCTTTTGGACCCGAGTTAGGCTGCGTGTGATGTGATCACCAAAGTGTATTCTCCCCAGCTGGGGAACAACACATGCGCTCGGCTAAAAATGCCTCTTAATGCCCGAGTTGAGAATATTTCAGCTCTCGGCAAGCAGATAAAAACACGCCACATGTGAATCATGCACAGGGGGCAAAACAGATGTTCTTGTTGCGTTGCAAGCGAATAAAGACATACTAGTGTACGCTGTTGCTCAGGAAGGAAAAAAAACAAAAACAAATATGTCTTGTTGGACACAGACCCTTTTATACTGTGTTCACAACACTGCCTATCAGATATAAAGCTGCCATTCATTTTCAAGGGTAGAAAGAGACATGAAGATACAGAGATACAGGACAACACAAATCTATTAAGGGGTCCCTGGACGTACTGGCACACAATATGTTTAGATGGGGGGGGGGGACAAATTCCGTGGACAAATTCATATTAATTTGGGGGTCCTTGCTTGACATTCTAATGTTATTTAAAACACTGGTTTAAATAACATTAGGAAGATAATAGCCCTAACACTGGGGGACCATGCCATACATACCTAAGTGGTAACATTACTGGCGTTTTGCGGGGGCCGGAAAATGTTAAGTTTCATGGAAAGGCAATATATCATGTAAACACACAACGTCCACTGAAAATCACATCTCGTTCAAAATTTAATACATAACCGTAAATCCTTGTATTTTGTGTATAATAAGCACGCGTGGCGATGTTATTGAAAATGTCACCGAGCTTCTTCCATCTTACTCACCAGTCGAAGCTGCTTTTCGGGTGGTGGTCGAGCACAGCGGGGTTCTCCAAGAAGCGGAAGGCGTTGGGAATGGAGGTGGTGGTGCTCTTCCCATAATTCACCGTGACTGTGAGGAGGTCGGAGGGCACCTTCTCCACCCTGTACTCTCCTGTCCTGCAGGTGATGTCCGCTCCAAACCGCTCCCTGCACACACAGACAGACAACGGATATAGTCCCGGTTTGGGTTGGAAACCTCATATGTCCAAACTCAAAGCTGTTACTTTTCGGGATTCAAAGCATCATCTCAAAACGTATTTGTCCGGGTGGCTCAGTAGGTAGTGCTCTCGCCTTTGGACCAACAAGTTCATGGGTTCGATCCCGGGGCACCGCCAACTCGGCGTATGAGTAGCATGACTTGGGTGCAGCGAGTTGTGCGGGAAGTACTGGGAGCTGATGGTAGGTGTGGCGCCCTACATCAGCATTCCATCTCCCATGGGGTCTAAGCGTATTGTAACAGGGATAGACTCCCGTGTGTTGCCGGCTGATACCGACAATAAGCCACTCCCGACCTACTTCTATTGCGGGTTTCGGGGCTTCGTGTGACATAGTAGGGGAGTTAATAAAAAAATGTAAAAAAGGAAAAAGTTAAAAAAACAGCAAAGATTACATTATGACATTGTACAGTATACGTTGTTGTATAGCCAATCTACAGGCTCACAATGTGTCATATTGGCCCAAAAAGACCCAAAAGAACATGTTTTAACCTAACACATAATTTCAACCTTATCTTCATATATTTGGTCAACCTAACCTTCACTCCTCACTAATGCTCATTATTAAGATTCAATTATACCCACTCTGTGTCTCACTGCTTTGCTATGACCAGTTCAGAAACAGCTTGTTTTCTGAAGCTTGTTTTCTGAGCTCCCCCCC
>OOFJ01010292.1:3833-17217 GCA_900323375.1 Benthosema glaciale | reverse complement strand
ACGATGACATGGCAACACCTCTGGGCAACACTGGCAAGGAGTGCAAGATGGAATAACGCCCGGACTAAACATTCACTGGCCCCCGCTAGTTCCGCTCTCTATGTCGTCATTTTCTTGCTATCCATTAGGAATTTGAAAAATTGTTTTCATCATTATTATTATTATTATTATTATTATCATCATCATCATCATCATCATCATCATCATCATCATCATCATCATCATCATCATCATCATCATCATCATCATCATCATCATCATCATCAGTGTTGGGCAGTAACTAATTACATATGTACTGTAATATTATTACTTTTTCCAGTAAAAGTAAAGTAACGACATTACTCTGAGAAATACAATATTTAAGGTGTTTTTATTTTATTTATTGTTGTTGTAGAGGGCAAGTGTAACGTTTTAAGGCATATTTCAAAGTTGAATATGCAGCAGAAAAGTCTGATGAGAGACTGTTCAATATTTTTGTTTTATATTTTTTGTTTTTTTGTTGTGCAAGGACTTGGCTAAACAGATTGTGTTATTTTGCGGGTGGAAGGCCCGGTTGAAAAGTAATATAAAAGTAATAAGTAATAAGTAACTATATTACTCTGGATAATTCCAGTAATAAGTAAAGTAATATTTATTACTTTTTCTAAGTGGTAATAAGTAAAGTAAAGATATTACTCTCCTAATAGTAATATTGCCCAACACTGATCATCATCATCATCATCATCATCATCATCATCATCATCATCATCATCATCATCAAGACGCTTGTTTTGGGCTCGCTTGAATAGATAGACCTTTAGTTGCTCATTTCTCCAAATCTGGCAACACTGCTGGTAATGATGACATCATTGAAGCGCAGTCTTCTCAGAACTGCTGCTGAGGATAGATCTATATAGACATAGAGGATATAGAATGTTCTGAATTATAGATAAATATAATAGAGAGAGAGGATATAATGTCCTGGCCAGCAGCTGCTGCCGTGCACAAGATTAAACAAGCACTTTGATCATCTATGCATCCCAAGTAGTAGAAGTGTGTGTGTATGTGTGTGTGTCGTCGGGGTGGGATCACATCATCCCCATGTCTTGGTAAGTGAATATCATCATTATTAAAGTGGGATCGCTTCATATTATTTTCTCCTGCATGCATCTTTGTGGCCAAAATGGCACACTGTGGCTGTGGTGGTAGCTTTTTATTGCTAGTTGTTGCTTGCTAGCTTCGTTTCTATTCCCTTCCTCCTCCTCCTAATAGGTTGGAAATGCAACACTGGGCTGGCTAATACAGCCGAATTTAAGAAAATACCGTTGTGTCTGTTAATTGTCGCTTGCCGACCAGAACAGACGTGCATAAGCTCGTTAGGCTGAACCGTATAGCGATATCCCCATCATCGTGCGATTAAGTAGATGAATACAAGAAAACATGTATTATCAGTTTATAACGCAGCAACAAGCTTCAAATTAATTGGGCCCCCGGTGATCGATCAATAATTCTGATCGCTGAGTTATATAAATGCTTTTGCAGAGATCGAGTGAGTGTGTGTGTGTAGGCTATTATGCTTTTGCACAACAAACAGTCGAAACCACCCCTGTGTTGTGTTGTGGTGGGATGCATGAATGTGGCCACTTGCAGAAAAAGAGCCTATACCGTACTTTGCTTTGGGGGGTTTAATTCAGGGGAAATGGATTTCATCAGATTTTTTTCTCCAAAATGCATTAGCCGCCCTACTCTCCGACTTGTCATTCTCGTTGGCCTATACTCTGTTTTGGCCAATGAGGACATAGGACAATGCATCACACGTATGATGATAGTCACCAGTTGCAGGGGAGATAACAGTGTATTAAAGGACCAGAGAAAAGAACGTTTGATTTATTGGAAGCATTAGAAGTCCAAGGCCTAGATGTGACCTCCCCAAATACTGAACATCACCATGGTTGCAGGAAAGTATTTCACCCTGTCTTAGCATATATATAGTGGCCTGTTTAAGAAAACTTTAAACCATTGTTCTGCACATTTGTGACCACAGTTTCCAAAAAGGACAGAGGTTTTATTTGATAACTTGTAGGCCAGGAAGGTGGAATGTATGGACTTCATCTATTTAGGATGGTAGATCTATTAGTGAACATTATAGGCTACTACTATATTATTATAGGCCTACTATAAAACCATACACTATGTATATAGACCTATTGAAGTATTTCACAAGTGCAGGTGAAATTATTTTTTTTAGCTTGAAATTAATTTAGGACTGCAGTGTACTCTTTTATATAGGCTACTAAATGGTAAATGGTGCATTTATATAGCACCTTTAATCCTAAGGCGCTTTACATAGATTGTGCATTACATTCATTCACCCATTCACACACTTATGGCAGCGGAAACCATGCAAGGCACCTACTAGCACATTAGGGGTTAAGTGTCTTGCTCAAGGACACATTGATGTTAACTCTGGGGGAGCCTGGGTTTGAACTGGCAACCTTGTGGTTGCCATCCAGTCACTCTACCCCTGAGCCACAGCCGCCCCTACTACTACTGCTACTACTGTATTGAAACGTCAGGTAGAATTTTGTTATTTTAACATACAGTAGCTTTGTGCTCATGAGCTACTGTATGAATATGAATGGATATGATAGTTATTAGCTACTATACAGTAGCTATTCATATCAGTACCTTCATGCTGCTCAGTGACATCATGGATGGTAGGTTTGTTCCCTGTCCACAACATCCCTGATATTTTGTCAGGTGAAACCTGACTATAGCTTATCCTCAAAACGTAAGGGACGGACCAGATCGACTATTCCCATCGTCTAAACGGTCACCTGATTGCCGATTGGCTAGCACATGCCACAAGCCGACCTCTCAGCGATGGGATCAGTAGCGAATGCAGCTTGTACTCGCTTGGGGGCGGGCGTGAGGCACACGTTACTAATGAAACAATAATCATAGACCCTATACAGACCTGAGCGGGTTTCAGCTTGTGTTTTCAGCTCATACGGAAAATAAGCTCCACCCACGCAGGAAAATGCTGCGACGGCCAGCTTTACGGAAAAGCTCGCCCTCGCCAAAAATAAAAGCAGAGCCGAGAGCTTAAAGTCCCTCCCCCGCCTGTCAAAAAAACAGGACGTGACGTCAATTCTGAGCCGAAAACACAAGCTGACACATTTCAAGTGTGGATACACCCATACGGGGGGAGAACACGACAGTGGAGACAGCGCTTCTTTCACCTGACGATTATATCCCTATGGGATTTGTTGTAGCCAATTTGATGTTTTTATCACTGTGCCTTATCTAGTATGAAGATGCTGTGACATTGTAAGATTATTGATTGATTGAATGACAACCTGGCATGGGCGGGGTCCACCCAATCCCAGGCACAGTCAGAGTCTATTTGTCTGTCACACAGGTGCACAGCAGGAGGGAATTGGAAAGGCTAGAGGGAAGCCACACAGTTTCTCAACCGTGTGTGCGTGTTTATTTGTTTTTCAGTTTGTTTTGAGTTCTTTTCGGTTTATTTTGCATCACAAGTTATTGTTTAAGTTACAGTTAAACCACCGGCCTTTGTTATGCTTGCTACACCATCCTGCAGTATCTAAATAAACCTTTTAAATGCATTCTTTGAGAGGACCTGATTTACTGTCAACACCACCACGCGTTGGAAAGAGCTTCATACCCCAATATCCCTCACTGGCATCTTTTTGTTGTTTCGGTTGCCTTTACAGGATTCATTCTTGATTTTTCTACAGGCAGGTGTGTTCATTAGTAATATTTAAAAAAATAATATGATGAAATATTAAAGAATGGTATCTGAAGTTACCATGTATTGCTGAACTTCAATATATTTTGATAATGAGAAATGTTTTTGGAATTTTATGGAATATTTTACATTGGGTAACATATCATGATATCACATATATGGGTCTGTGTTTAGTGATGGTATAACAAAAAATATGTTGTTCTGGGGTTAAAGCTGTACTGTCTTACCATTGAGCTAATAAAGCCTGCCTGCTTGCTCAGGGGATAAACTGAATCTTGACCATTAGGTAAAAATCTGATCCTGTATCTGTGTGTTAGACATGATGATGACCTTTGACACAATCTAAATGTCTCAAGAATAGAAGAGCACAACAACCCCAAAGTTATATGACTATTGTATCATTTACATACTGTACATATTTGGCAAGGAAAAAGTTTACATAGTGCTGCTTTAAACGACGAAACTGACCAAATAAGTTTGCAACTTTGCATACAAGGCAGGCCATATAATACAAGGACTAGCCCATGTCTTCGGCCATTGCTCATATGAATTTAAAACACATCTGACACAACGTAATGACATGACAGTAAAGATTGATTTACAACTTTATTTTTAAGTAAGAAATTAATTCCTGCACAGGAGTGTGGTTGCCAGAAGAACAATACTCAGTATTTACAGGAATAGGCTTATTTCAATCTAGCAGGTATTACACTGTGTTGAACACATAAAACGAAACAACGCTGTGCACATGTCATGATTTTGTCTAATAAATAACATATAATATAGACGGTAGACTATAGATATACAGATATACTATGAGATAAGCTGTACTATTATATATACAGCACTGGTTCTCAACATGGGGTCCAGGGAACCCCAGGAAACCTTGAGAAGATTGCTTTTTGGTCAGGTTTCGTTTCTCTTGTTGACAAGGTTCACAGCTTGGGAGAAGGAGTTGTTATTGTTGTGCCTTGTTGTTTTTGTGTTTAGGTTGACAATATCATTTCCTGGAAATGGATATTGTGAAAGATACTGTAATTAGCTTCCAACGTGCTCTGTCTAGAGTAGACTGTGGCCTTCCTTGGCTGAGGCCTTCCTGTGGCCTTCCTTGACATAATCACTGTGGTGGACGATGAGTTTGAACCCATTCTGGGCGGGAACCCCTGTTGGTGTTTGAACCATGATGTTATGCTTTAGCTATTGAAAAATAGCAGATCTACAAGCTCATAGCGCGTGTCGTGAGAATGAGGCGCAAATGTTTGAATATATTTTCTTTAAGAGCGAACATTTTTACTCAAATATTTGCTTCTGGGAGGTCCCTGGAACAACATATTTTCAGATGGGGGTCTGCAGCCAAATACAGATAATTCTGGGGCTCCAGAATTATCATAGGTTTTTCAGATTTTTTTAAGAATCGTCGTCAGGTCGAAATGGGTTAACAATTACCCTCAGGGACGTGCAGAGAGTGTTAGAGGGGCAGGGGCTGAAATCCCGTAAGAGGGCACTTTTGGACAAAACAAGCTCACAACACGTCGCGCTGAGACACATTGAGAGCTTGTAGATCAGCCATTGTCGGGCGCAACCTAGCACTCTTTAGCTAGGGGAGATGCAGTGTACGACATGAATTTCTAAAAACAAATTTGTTCAACGCAAAATGCTGTGTTCAAGTTCAGGAGACTTCAGGAAAAAAAGCAATTCTCCTGAATGCTGCATGGCATGGAAAGGAGTGGCATTTTTCTGCATTTCTTTCACCATAGTAAATGCTACATTCATGGTCTGGGGAGGGCAGTTGTTTTACAGACGGGTAAAAGGGCATGGACTGAAGCCCCCTTTGATGTCTATGTGTGCACGTCCCTGATTACACTTTTAAAGAGTTTAAAGAGTTGGAATTCTTCTCTCTGTTTGTAGTTTTGACAAATAAGAACCAAAAGTGACATAATATACTATTTCTATTATTTACATGTGTGAGGATATACACATGTATACATTGGTGTCCCTATTTTGGACTTTTTGTCGGTGAATATTTTCAAAAATAAAGGAATAAAGATCACAACGATCACAATATGGCACGCCGGGATGTAATGCATTGTGAGCTTGTAGATCAGGTATCTGTGGTGTGTGACACAGTATTATGAAATTAGAGCTTGAGTGTCACATTGTGTTATGTACTGTACATAACATCAAAGATGTGATTATAAATTATAATCCATCTATAATGGATAAACACTCTCCAGTTAGCGGGTCAGCAGTTATTGGCCTAATCACTGCCCCTCACTCTCACCCAGGCTTCCAACTATTGTCCTTTCTCTATGCCAGAGCCAGCAGGAGGCTCCACCTGCTTTGTGTGTTCTTGGGGGATTGCAGGCACTTAGAGGTCTCTAGGACTGTGGTTTGCGTCCTGCCTAGGGTCCTCCTACGTCTCACCAGAATATAAGTCTGTGTGGTGTGCATGCATCAGTCCTTGTCAACACCTGGCCTTACTCCGGTGTTTTTGAGTCAAGGTGGGTTGTTTGAGTCTTCTCTGCATCTGTGTCACTGTCGCTGTAGCCATTGAATCTGTCCTATAGATAGACTACTACTCTAGCGAGTCTCGCTTCCTCCCCTCCTCTCGGGTGACTCTGGGGGTATTGCTCATTTGAATGATGTGTAGCTTCAAACTTATCACTTCTTAAAAACCTGAGAACTCCAACCTTCTGACATTCAGGAAAATGGTTTCAAATGTGAAGTTTTGAATAGAAGTGTTGTGGTGCACGACAGTAAATGACAGGAAAATATTTTGTACCTGGGGCTGGGCCCTCAAATTAGGGCTGTGCTAAAAAAAAAAGAAAGATAGAGCAAATTGTCTTAGCGCACGCCTTGCCAATGCACGTTTCGATAAGCCAAGAAATGCTGTATGTGTGACACAGTTTTTAAAAATGATGTGTGAGTCACACTGTACAATATATGGTTATAACAAATGACAAAAAATACAATAGATCCAGAAAATGCCAAGCTAAAGCCAAGCTTCTTACTTTTCCCCCTACACCAAATATCCTCAGCTGAAATACCTCATGTACAAGTTCACAATGTGTCACAACACCAATCTCTTTAGTGAAAATAGCCAATCTAGGAGCTCACAAAACGTCGCAACGTGAGCCGTTTATTAATTTATGCCGAAAGTTTGCCTTTTTATGACATGCCCAGAAAAGGGACGCTAGGGTTAAAGTGGCTAAGTGTGCACATGTATTGCAGGGGTCAACCCTTTACTCATTAAACCTGCACATTTATTGCAGGGGTCAACCCTTTACTCATTAAACCTGCACATTTATTGCAGGGGTGAACCCCTGCGATGAATGTGCAGACTTAATGAGCACTCCACTGTCTTTATTTGGGTCATCTATTTGAAGTATTCAGGCATATGGCTCTGATAAATGCATGTCGTCCATGCTTCTACAATCTGGGAGCAGAATTCAGTTAGGCCCCGATCTGTGTTTCTCAACCAGTGGGCCATGAGAGATGTTCAAATAACCTTTAATCATATTATGTTTATTTAATAATGGACCCAGACGTCATGGTCAATACAAAATTTGAGACCCGTGAAACCAGTTGAAAGCATAGTTTTTGTTTGCTATTTTGAGCTCCTGTAGATTGGGCCTCCGTGTTCACTTGATTAGACTAATTCAAACATAAATCATCCGGGCACAATCAAACGCTTGACTGTCTAAAACCCACACAGTTTCCCTCCATCCAAGAGCTAAGGACTGGTGCCACTTTTCACCCACTTTTCACCCTTGCTGTCCTTTGTTTCCTATTTGTGAAGTGAAGGCTATTAATGACAGCATGTTGGCATCTAATCTGCATTATCTCAAGGCATTGCCCGGCGGCTTGCAGATATACAGGACAAGCTTAAAGTCCTACTACTGTGTAACATTCATTTTTGTAGTCTAGCTGTTTTAGGGACACCCCAGCTTTGTAGTTCCGCAGTCATTACAGCGGTTGTCTATACAGGAGGAATGTTGGGGGCTGAGGCTGACACAAAAATAGTTGTAAAAAAACACATTCATGAAATGTTTTTTGTGGACAAATAACCAGCAAAAAAGCTTTATACCATATATAACTTGTATAACAACACAATGTGACATAGCTCTGTTTACAAAATGCTGTATGAATTGAGTTAATATTGAATGGGAGTGGTTAACCAGGCTATAAAGCTGGTCAAACATTGGTCAAATAATATAAGAAGGGGCACAAATTGTGACAATAGCAAAATTAAGCCCTATTTTATACTTGATCTTTCCGAAAATAGCCAATCTACAAGTGCACAACGTAATCACTTCGCAACACATTGTGATATGCGGTAATGTTTTTTGAACATTTATACACATTTGAAATATTCATATATTTCTCATATATACTCATATATATTCATATATACTCTGGTACAGTGACTATATTTTGATGCCCTTACTTCAAGTGCTTTTACTCAAGCAAAAGTTTAAATACAGCATTGTTACAGTATTTTTTATATAATTTGCTATAGATAGATAGAAAAAAAAATATATATATGAGAACTTCTTCCACCAGTGCAACAAGTAATTGTTTGCAAGTTCATTCACTGACCCCCTGCCTCTCCCTTTGTTTTCCCATCAACAGTTTAGCATGAGCATGGAAGATTATGACTACCTGTTCAAGATCGTTCTGATTGGAAATGCTGGCGTTGGGAAGACCTGTCTCGTCAGGCGCTTTACTCAGGTATGTATAAGAAATGTCTTGAACGTTTTTCAGGTCAAGGACCCCTTAGCTGAGAGAGCAGTGTTAGGGTTACATATTTAATTAATTGAATTATGTTTCATACATTTCATAGGTAGCTTTGTAGAATTGTTTGACATCACTATCATTAGTGTTGTGTAGCCTCAATTAAATGTTTTTTGGTTGTTGGTTGTTTGTTTACACATACTTTCTATAAATACGTTGGATTCATGTTAATCTGTCTTTCAGACATTTAAACACTTGAACCCTCAATACTTAGTAGTAATAGTAGTAGTAGTAAAAACCTGACCTTTGGTTCTGTACTTGGTCTGTTCTTTTCCATCTCTACACCAAACCTCTTTGATGAAAATAGCAGATCGACATTTATTTAACAATAATGTAAATCACATTAAATCAATGAAAACTTGTTGAGGTGAATCAAAATGTCAAGATTTGTACAAATATAAAACAATAATTGGAGATCTACACGAAAATGTTTGAAATCAAACGCAGAGTCTATAGTGCTATACTCTGGAGGTGGGAACCCTGACTTTTTCAAACCTTCCAGGGTTTCAACTGCAGCCAGGTTTAAATTAGTTCATGACTAGAAGGCTAGAATGAAAACCATCTGTATTCCAGTGCCAATGGTGGAACAATAATTACTTAAGTAATAGTATCAATACTTGTAGTGATTCACCGAATATTCGTCCGCAGAAAATATTCGGACGAAAATGGACTAAAAATGCATTTTCGGCCTAATCGGTTTCAGCCCGACAGAAAATATATCAAATCTGAGATGTAAAGTAGTCCCTGTAGATGTAGAAGTACAAGTATTGAAATTTGGACATACTCCGTTAAAGTGAAAGTACCTCACAATTGTACTTAAGTAGAGCACTTGAGTACATGTACTTAGTTACTTTACACCACTGAGAATGAAAACCATCTGTACACTGGGCCCAGGTGACCGGAGCTGAGACCTTCTGCCTAGGAATGAGATCTGAGTCACTCAATTACTGCAAGGACCTGTCAAAGTATACATAGACCATTGTTTGTGTTTTGTATTTTAAGGGTCTATTCCCGCCAGGACAAGGGGCTACAATTGGAGTTGATTTCATGATAAAAACTGTTGAGATCAAAGGGTTAAAAGTCAAGGTAGGTACTAGAGTTTATAATTATATTTGATTGTGTTGTTATTAATTATAATTAACAGTTTAGGTTTAAGAACTAAGCGAAACGTCCATGTAACTACTTGCGAGATGAAACATGATAACAACATTGCACTAGCATTAGTTTTCTTTTAACCTCTCTTGGAAACTGTGTGGATGACAAATCTCCTTTTTAATTCGATTTACAGCTGCAAATATGGGATACAGCTGGACAGGAGCGCTTTCGATCCATTACTCAGAGTTATTACCGTAGTGCCAATGCCCTCATCCTTACCTATGACATTACCTGTGAAGACTCCTTCAGATGCCTTCCGGAATGGTTGAAGGAGATTGAGCAGTACGCAAACAACCAAGTGGTGACTATATTAGTCGGTGAGTAGGGGTGCAACAATAATACAACTAATCGATTTCATAAATCCAAGTAGATGTTTTTTGAGATGGTATATAGAGAAGCAGGTCTCAACCTGGTGTTCTTGGAGGTACTCTTCTTATTATGAGAAAAACGTGCGCACGCACGTATATTCAAATACATAGAAATAGTCAAAGATCATAAGTAACATCCATAATAGAAACGAACATCCAAAAGAAAAATAAATCAAAGATGTGTAGGCCTACATGCATGCATCGTATACATATTTATATAGTAAAAGAAGTAGCAGCTATGTTCATGAGGTAGAATATAAGGTGCAAAAAGTAGCAACACATCAGCACATCAGCAACACATTGCACCACAAATCCATAGTTTAAATCCACATGGTAAATCCCCAAAGGAAAGTAGTCTGCATACGTAACACATCCACAAGAAGAAAGGTAATTTAAGAAAAAACTGTCCAATCAAAGGAAAGTGTTCCAGTGTTGATTTTAGTAGATTTTGATAAAGATACTTTTTCCTTTTAAATGGGAGTGAGTTTCATAGGAAATTTGTGAAACTCAATAAAAGATAGTTTTTGAGTGGTGCAACCGCTCCAAGGAACAACAATGCCCGTCCCTCCCTATGTCCATCCCTATTTCTGTCCTTATGTTTAGTGGTGCTGTTGCACCACTCACTTCAGACAGGTCTGATTTTTCTAATTTGTGATGGCCTCAAAACCGATGACTCCCTGCAACACCCGAGAGAGATATGATATGATCAGTTGGAGGTACTGATACAGTGAAAGGCCTAAACAAAATGAGTACAAAGATAAATAAATAGCCTATAAGTCATAACAACCCGGCCCACAGGTTGGGAATCACTGCCCTACACTATGTGAGGCAATAATAACAAGAAAGGGAACTTAGGAGGGTGCACATCGACTGGTGGGTGTTGGGCTAATGAGGCTTCAGTTTAAAAAGAAAAAAGTACACCAAAGCAGGTACAAAAGGTCTTTATTCAGCTGACAATAACAAAACACAGCCTCACCACGTTTCCTCTTGCTCACAGGTAATAAAATCGATCTTGCTGAGAAGAGAGAGGTTCACAGGCAGAGGGCAGAGGACTTTGCGGATTCTCAAAGCATGCTGTACCTGGAGACCTCGGCCAAAGAGTCTGACAACGTGGAGAAACTCTTCCTCGACCTGGCCTGTGAATTAATCCGAGAGGCCAAGCAGAACACTCTGGACAACAATGACACTGCCCCCATGCCTGGCGAGGGTAAAACCATCAGTTACTTGAGCTGCTGCAGCCTCAATTAGAGAGGTGCTCGGTCTTAACAGCCATGGTAACTGGGAGGCCATTGACTGCGGAGGCTAGTGGGCCTCCATCCTTATGCGCTGGCATATAGCCACCTTTTAGTATCTTCACTTGGTCCAGTGTGTCTCAACCTTTTTCTTTTCATTGGCCCTCCAGTTTCATAATTATGCATTAGGCCACAGACCCCCCCATTTAATACCATTTTATCTCTGGGACCCCAATCCGCACTGTAGAATCCTCCGTGTTAATTTAACTTGGAGAGTTAAATCACAATTTGGTTCCGTTTACACACTCTGAGTTACAGACCTGTAAGGGTCAATATTGTGTTCCTAAACTATCAATCATTTAGCTGGGGACCCCTGAAACCCCCTCAAGGACCCCTGGGGATCCCAAGTACCCACGTTGAGAACCATCGACTTAGTCCCATGCCTTTTTAAAACTTCCACTGTTGAAGTTAGTGAGTCAGCCTTAGCTTGGCCTTCCAGAATACTAATATATTTGATGGAAAGATTTAAAGCTGCTGCCATTTGGAGAGCAAAGTACAGCTGTCTTCTTTTTGGCCGCTTCATGTATCCAGGGACTCTCACATTATGTGAGAAGTCCTTCACATTATGTGAAGCTCTTCACACAATGACAATACCAATTTGTATTGACTTTATTTTGTCCATTTCATAGTGACATGGCAGTAAGTAACTCCCTGGTTAGTTTATGAATTCTTGACGTTTCACCAGCAGCGTTACATTATGTGAGTAAAAATCTCCTTGAAGCTCTTTCAAGGGGGCTGCACAGTACACACACACCGCATAACATTATGGTTCGATAGTCATTACACTCTCACAAATTTCAAACGCTTCCACCTACGTTGGGAAGTACTACGTTTGAAGCGCTGAAAAATGCATACAAAATAAAGCAGGGCGTCTCCCACCCACTTCCGTTTTTTAGCCTTGGCGATCATGTAAACAACTCTTGCCGAAAATCTCATTAATCGAAGCCTATCTAGCTTGCTCCTTAACAGAGAAGGACATTCAAACGTTTTATTTTAAAATATATTTTAACATGTATTTTCGTCAACGGAATCACAAACCGATGACAAATTCCCTGTCACAACCTTTTGCGAGGCGGAGTTGACTCAGTAAGCAATCTAAGATTGTGGCCAGAGTTGTCTGGCTTGAGAGAATAGCAGTGGTGGACAGTAATTAATCCACTGCTATTTTTTGCTACTTTTGAATTTGAATCCTGAAAAGTAACAGTTTTGGACATATGAGGTTTCCACCAGACAGAGACGATACTTGACTACTGTACTTACTTTTTCTTTTTTACCTGTACTTTACTTGAGAAAGGTACAGGTACTGTTACACAAATATTGTATTTTTGACTAATTTCAAATATAGTGGAAATAGATGTGACACCTTGAGCTTGTAGATCTGCTATTTTCACTAATGTTTTAAAAAAATTGAGTTGTGCAGCCACTCCAATGACCAGCAATGTCTGTCCCTACTTATGCCTGTCCCTATGTATATTTAGGGTACCAACAGCCAGGTGACAAAGTGGTGCTGTTGAGTTTCACACTGTGCATAATGGGGAAAGTACAGACTACCAGACACAATAGCATTTGTTTACCACCAAGTGTCACTGTTGCATCACTCAATTCAGACAGGTCAGATTTGTTTGAAAATGTTGGAAAAATCCTCTTTTGAGGGAAATTGTGAAAATTTCAATACAGCAACGCATTGATATTAAAAGGCAAGTGTGCTTTTAATTTGTACTTTGGAATACTTAAGTATATTTAAAACCATGAACCTTTTTTAAAAATACTTAAGTATATAGAGAGATTTTTTAAGAAAGTTCTTTTTTGACCAGAAGTGTCTATACTTTGACAGAAGTACTGGTGTTTTGTATGTTGTCCACCACTGCTAGATAGTCATCTATTGTGTGAAAGTTAATGGTTAGCGGTAACAATGTGTTTACATATGTAGAAATGACCAATTAGTCTGATTCAGTTGCAAAGTTCAAAGTGTGTTGCAACACTTTGCACTTTGCAACTGAATCAGACTAATTGGTCATTTCTAC
>OOFJ01010209.1:1700-13437 GCA_900323375.1 Benthosema glaciale | reverse complement strand
GTTAGGATCCATTTGTACACTCTCAGAGTTACTTACCCATAACTGTGATATGGTTCCAAACTATCATTTAGCTGGGGACCCCCAGGGGTTCTTGAGGGAGACCACTGCTCTAAAATAATTTAAATTTGAAGGACATGCATTAGACTACTGACCCCCATTTAATGCCATATTTATAATATAAGAGACCTCAATTGTTTTATTATTATTTTTAATATTTATATTGTAAATCAATGTCTCAGAGAGTACAGATAGGGTCCATTTCGTTCCATAACATAAGTGTGTGAGAGAGACGCGTCCACACTCTATACATTCCATTCAATTGAGCCCCTTTGATGTTTGTCACAGCTGACGACCTGAAGGTCAATCAGCCAAGCTGTTGTTAATGACGGAGCTGCAGTAGGTGGAGAGGAGAACAGCCCTTGCTGCAGTAGGTGGAGAGGAGAACAGCCCTTGCTGCTTATTTCTTTAAAAAAGCATAACTTCCGACAGGAATGGAGTAGGAAGTTACTTTTTTTTAACTTGCTCAGAGATTTATGCTCTACAAGCTGGATTAAATAATATCGCGGGACGGAATCGTCCCGTGACCGTTTCGGTCGCAATCGTTTTGATCGCACTACAGCAATAATATGCAGTGGCACTGGTGCTCCCAATTATATTTTTAGATCGCACAGATTAAAATTCAGGTGCATTTGCGACCAAAACGGTCGCAATTTCGAGCCCTGCACTCCAATAGACAGCTATGTGTGTGCCTGGCTGGCTGTCTGTGTCCCTGGGTCTGAGCGCGGAAATAGCATATTTTCATCACCAAGCGTTTTGGGCATGGGGCGGCTCACCAGAACAGGCCCAGCACAGCCCCCTGGGTGCGTTCTTGGGGGTCTGGATGTTCCAGGGACCCCCCGGGGATCCCCACACGGTAACTCTGTCATTTCTTGACCGCTCACAATGTGTTAGGATGCAGTGTGAGCTTGGAGATCCATTGTCAGTGGAGTTACGTGGCTTTCTCCGTCATTGATAGTTCCTATCATTGACAGAGAAAACCATGTAACTCCATTTGAGCTGTATTTGGGTAAAGTGGTGATAATATGATGACACACGCAAGTACCTGATAATATACAAAGTCACAATACCATCTTTGATGGGGCCATATTGCTTTGTTTTAAAAATATAAGGTTTTCTTCATTTTCGGAAAAATGACAAATTTCCATTTCCTGAAAAATGAAGATTTTGGAGTTACGTAGTTTTCTCCCGACAGCCGAGAGATAGAGTGTCCCAGAGCCCTCCCAGAGGCTAAAGCTAGGTAGAACCTGGCAACGTTGGTGAAGTGTGGACTTGGCGTTGTTGCCAGGTCGGTGTGTAAGAGGCCTGTGTCCCAGAGCCTAAAGTTAGGTAGAACCTGGCAACTGTGCTGAAATGTTCACATTTGGTGAGCCATTTCAGATTGTATTTTAGGATAGGGCCCACCATGTTCATTTCATCAAGACATTTAAAGACTTAAATATTCACTTCTGTATAGCCAAAAGCAGGAAATCATAGTGGAGGTAAAAGGTGGAAAAAAAATTGCTTTTTTTAAACCCTGTTTTTAAAAATGTTTTAATGCATGTTTTAATAGTGTGTCTTTGTGCATTGCACACGTGCACACAAATGCTGTATACATGTGTACGTTATGTGCACATGTCTTATGGGGAGTCCCCCCACACCCAAGTACCACTACAACACTGCTGGACTCACTTTGCATAACCCAGGAATGGTACAGTACTTCTGTATGAGGAAAAATAAGTGAAAATCTTCCTCTTGGAGAACTCATCTGAACGCCTGTCTTCAGCGTCTCCCGTCCAGAGAGCCTGCATGTCGTCCAAAGTCACGAGGTCGTTCAGCATGGGATGTTGCACCTCTACAGTACCTTTCTGACCAGGTCAGCTCCAGACAGCCTTCTTCCCAGCAAGCGCGGTCAGGACCAGGACGAATTAGTCTCGATTGTGCCCAGATCACGTCAAACCAAGGCTAGTCTGATCTGGCCCAGAATATCACCTGATTTCAACCAACATTGATTCTGCCTGCTAAGACGGACATCCCTGAATGAATCAGAGAGAGTTCGATAGAGGCCAGATCAACTTAAGTGATATAATAACTAGTCAGATCTGGCCCAGCATAAGATGTATTATTTAAACTGATGAAGACGTCCTGGAAATGACGTAAAGATCATCCCCATATGGGCTGTGATCTGGCCTAGTCCTGAACGTCACCGGAGTCACTGGAGGACGATTTTGGCCTGCTGGGTTAGCATCATGCACAACAGTAGTCTGGTTTCCATCAAGCCTTTGCGAATTATAGTAAGCGTATGTTCGCTATGTCGAATAAATGAAAGCATATCGTCTATCGTTTCCATCGCGGGTCTCAAGCGAATAACTTGAAGGCTGAGAAAGCGCTATCATTAGGGTGACCAGATCCAAACTGTTAATTTGAGGGACAGAAGTATTGCATGTGTGGGACAAGTGGGGAAACGGGACGAAATTCATAGCAAAATAGCCGTTCTGCAAGCTCCAAATGCGTCGCAATGCGACACGTTTGGAGCTTGTAGATCGGCTATTTTTGATACAACAGCTCATGCAAAGTGGTCTTCTGGAGTGAGTGTGGAAATATAGTGGCCCTCTCCATTGTCCACCACTGCTTTAGCCTACAGCCAGGGGAAGAGCTTTACAACAGAAAGCCAACTATTAGGGGGTTAACTATTAGGGCATTTGAACACTGATGCCTGCAATTTGTGGGACGCCTGAAGAGTCTTGGAAATGAGGAACTGTCCCACGCAAAGAGGGACATCTGGTCACCCTAGCTATCATGCGAGTTGATTTTCCACGGTGTGTTTCCACACACCAGATGCGCATTAGCTGTTTCGAATCGCTACCAAAATCTGCCACCTTCAAGCGAACAAACATTTTGCGAATCACGGAGACTTATTCGCATTTCCGAGGTGTTTCCATTCAACATTCTATTCGCAAGAGCCGTTTTTCGCAAAAACTGGGCTGGATGGAAACATGCCTTGTGGCACTTGCTCTAGGGGGCTTACAGGCTCATGCAGAGGTTTAACATTCAATTTTAGATGTTATGTTATGTCATTTGTTGACCTGGCATCCTATAGTTTGTATAGATTTGTAGGCTACAGATCATTATTTGTTTTTTTTAGATTACACTGTTAATAGGTTCTTGGTTTACCTACTAGATATCTAGTTATATGCATTTGATGTAAGTAACATTCACTGTAAGTGTAAGTAGGTTAAATTACTATATGCCTACATTTTTTATTGTACCTAGGGTAATGTAGGGATGGGGCAAAATGAACATTTCACGTCATGACTATTGTGGCCTAAAAATAATTGTGATTAACAATATTATTGCGATAAAAAAATGCCACTTTTCTTAACCACTTACAACCCAGCATTCATATTCTGGGGGGCGCATTAGGCAAAAATGGCACATCTACACGCTCCCGACTTCTGAGCTTAATACTGTAGATCTGCTGTTTTTGGTCAATAAATTTGGTGTAAACGGGAAAAAAAGTGTTCCAAGTGCAGAGCAAACTCGGGTCCAGTGTATGTCGAATGACATTTCAGATTTTATTTGATCAAATCGGGTTTATTGCGATAGACCATATTCATAATGATTATCGTCCCATCGCTAGTATAGTGATTTTTTTCCTGCAAATGTATTGACTTTTAATGCTATAAGACAGTATTCGCCATTATGCTACTTTTATTCAGAATTCGTCTTGCAAGGTTGGCACCTTTATACTGAATATGAATACCGGTAATAATAATATTACAGACATATTTACACACTTTTAACACAAGTTCTCAGGACTATTGACACAGATAGCACAATATAGAGGCTAATGGAGTTGAATAAAAAAAAAAGATTACACTGTATTACAATGTACACAGGAGGTTAACAAAAAAGCGAAAGTGAAAGCAATGAACACAGTCAACACACACACACACACACATTTGTCATTCTCTCCTGTTCCTCTACTATATCGCAGGGCTTTTCCTGGAGTCTACACATTTGGGCCAACGTTCCGTGCAGAGAACTCCCAGAGCAGGCGTCACCTGGCTGAGTTCTACATGGTGGAGGCCGAGGTCTCCTTCACACAGTCCTTGGAGGATCTCACCAAGGCACGTCCTTGTCCTTGACCTTGAACTCTTGTGTGTTGTTCAACACAGGGATAAGTGCATCAAGTTCATTGTTGCCAGATTTGCAAATTAAATAACCAACCAGTTCTATGAAAACAAGCCCAAATGAGCTCTTTCTGATGATCGTTGTGAGATTGTAGATCTGCTATTTTCAAACACAAATTTGGTACGGTGGTCCCTGGCACAATGTATGTCTAGGTCGTCAGACCAAAAGGTACTATTTCGTACTCGGACGGACAGACCCAGCCAGGGACTGGACAAACCCAGCCAGCCAGGGACGGACACACACAGTTCTTTAATGAAGTGATTCCACCACTTAAAAACTATCCATTTACAAGCACCTTTACAGACAAACAAGCCCAAAGTTGCTTATAATAAGCAGACCTGGCAACACTGGTCAAGTTAATTTCACAAGCTTATTTATTTATTTATTTATTTATTTATTTTTCTGTGGACATCACAAATCTAAAACTGCTTGGGCCATACGCTTCCCTAGGTCATGGAGGACATGTTCAAGTCTGCCACGGAACACGTCTTGGCAAGCTGTGCGGAGGACATAGATTTATTTCACAAGCATGTTGCCGTTGGACACAGGGTGAGTGTTGGAGGACATTACTGAACTAAACTGGAAACTGCTGATTACCGAGTTTAGGTATTGCTGTGCGCGGGTTCCGTGATCCCCAAAGGTTCTGAAGGGGTCGCAGGTTGTCCACTATCAGTGGTGTGAAGTAACTAAGTATATTTACTCAAGTACCGAGGATTTTCTTTGTGTCTACTCCATCTCATTGGCAAATATTGCACTTTTTACTCCAAACTTTAGTTACTAGTTAACTTTGTAGATTTTGATTATTATTACAAAACGTGCATTTACCACTTCAGCCCTATGCATTCTGTTACAAGTGCAAAATGTGAGTACTTCATCCACCACTGGCCACAATGCAAATCTGTGGAGATCCTAGATAGTCAAACCACACATTCAGCAGGGGACTTTCCAACTTGAGATATAGCTACTCTAACTTTTCAGACGTCTGGTATCCAGACTGTCCACAATGTGAGCAATTGTCGTCAAAATGTACTGTAACTGAGAAGCTACAGTATGAATTGCTTTTACAATCAAATGTATGGGTAACATTTGATATGAGATATCTGAAGCAACGCATGGTTGAATGCGCTCTGCATTCTAAATAACAAAGTCATGTTATAGCACACTGTGACACTAAATTCCTCATTGCTTATAGCATTTCTCTTCTATCTGTGTTGTCTAAGCAAAATGTAGATGCCATGCTGACCAGGAAATTTAACACGTAAGTGTTTTCTCCACATATTGCTGTAAGAGTCATAACAATACAGGAACAATACAGACTGTGATTGGCCATCACAGGTCCTTGACTGAACAATTTAATTCCAATCTTAGGATTTCCTACACCGAGGCCATAGATGTTTTGAACCGAAGCTCTCAGACGTTTACCTTCAAAACAGATGTAAGTAATATGTTTTTGTTCTAGCTCTGTAGAGTGGTGATACCTCAGGTGATACCCTCCCCACACACACATTGAATAATATACCCTTTTTGTATTTCTTTCCTAAACTGTAATTTACCAATGTTACTTGTTACTGAATCCATTAGGCTTGAGAAATTTGTCTTAATCCATTAAAACTAGGAAATGAAAGCATGTGCCATTTTAGGATTGAGCTCAGCTAAGAAATAGTATTGTATTGTATTTGCTTGTGGGGGTCCCTGGAACAAAACAAATAATTGAGATGTTTGTCCGACAGTAAGATTTTTCCAATCTTACTGTCTGTCTGTCTTGAGCCTACAAGTCTGTAAATGCTTAAAATTACAATGTACATGTGACATTGTCTTTCCGTTACCACCATCTGTTGTTAACAGTTATCGTTCTAATCTACAGTATTCCAGTTAACTGCATAACACACTTCAGTCTCTCACACTTCAGATGATCTTGACCCGTTGACCTCTGTTCCACAGTGGGGCTGTGACCTTCAGACGGAACATGAAAAGTATCTGGTGAACCATTGTGGCAACATCCCCCTGTTTGTCACTGATTACCCTTATGACCTGAAGCCCTTTTATGCAAGAGACAACCAGGATCATCCCCGGCATACAGTAAGCCATATTGACGTAGTCGAGATGCAGAGTGTGCATCAATGATTTACCCTTCAATTCATCCTGGTAATGCCCGTTGGATTATCGTGACTATTTGCATATCTTAGCCCGGCTCCTGATTGTTCTTTGTCCAACAGGCGGCTGCTGTGGACCTTCTGGTTCCAGGCGTAGGAGAGCTCTGTGGAGGCTCTCTAAGGGAGGAGAGACTGGACATGCTTGGGGCCAGGCTGGCACAGTAAGCGGTGCACTCAACTCAAATTCAGATTTGGTGTTGTCATTTATCTGTTCCTCTCTGGGTTAAAGTATTCTATCAGTTTAAAAATATTTTAGTGTGAACAAATCATCAGTGAGTAGAGGAAAGCAATACTATCAAGCTACAGCATGGACACACACACACTGGTGATGCCGGGCACTCACCCATACCATAAGAGGACTCCTTGTTTAAATGCAGTATATCACAAAAATGCAGTCTGATCATGACCAAGCGATAAAGCGGAAGTGAAGCCTCCTCCCCAATTCCGTTTCGCCTTTACAATCGTGCATACTATAAATCTAAATCATCTAAGCATATCTAGCTTTGCTGCTTAGCAGAAATGGAAATACAAATATAAAATGTAAAGATATTTTAAAATATTTTATCAATATATATAATATTTTATCAATTTTATTTTCATCAACGGAAATGGCAGCTTCCGAGATTGGATTTCAGGAGGTGTAGTTCCAGACTCTATAGCATTCGGAGCTTGTGGAATAGTTGTCTGGCTAATATGCACGATCAGGAGCAAAGTGAGGACACGGCTTGAGAAGCTACTGTGTTGCCCGCCCACTATGCTACTGTACACTATGTCATTTCCTTCTACTCTTAATAAAGCAGAAACATCTCTTCTTCAGAAATCAATTTCTCCTCTGCATGTTGTAATCATAATCTCTGTATTCCAGGAATGGGTGCAAAGTAGTGTACTGTACATATCTCAACAAATAAAAAGTGTTTGGGGTAGGACCCCGTCCGTGTTAACTCATTCACAGGTAGAGACACAGCAAGCAAATATTTGACATCTCTGTGCTCTCAGTCCGCTGTCAGACGTGGCACATTGGGATAGTCTCATGGAAACGAATGCCTTTTAATAACTTTCTCATTTTACCTTTTAACCCATAACCCCTTTTGGGGTTTGGGTTGCTATCTACAATATATAGAAAATATCCTAAATGGGTTAAGAAGTCAGATTATTTATCTCCACTACAATCAATCCCTCAACCGTTGATAATGACAGAGCCTTTCGCTGTTCCTTTCTTATGGACAGCTCAAAATGCCATAATGGTGGACATGGAAGTTGAACACTTCAGGACTGGAGATAAAGGCCTTTGAGAGAATCCTCTAATGTGGGAGTGGATGGGAGCAGTTTTTTAGTGATCACGTGATTTCCTGTTTCCTTGCAAGGATAGTAGAGCAAGGATAGGAAGCGAAGACCATCTGTACTACGGTGGAGTCCTGGGAGTAAACGGACATGCGCAATAGAGACCAAGACGTTGTACATGCACATTGCGCATGTCCGTTTCCTCCCAGGACTCCACCGTAGTACGGAAGTATGGTCTTCGCTTCCCGACCTCTTTAGATAGACCTTGGTTCCTTGTTTCAATGAGAGTCAAACGGTGACGCATAGGTTAGTGTAGAGCGCCATCTATCATAAAACGACTAAAAACATATGATGAGACATCTTGTCATTGCCAGGCAATGGATTAAGACCTGGAGATTTGGTTACAGCTGTTGCTAGATCAGTGGTGCTTAAACTTTATCATATCACGGACCCCCAAAATGATATGTATTTGTGCGCAGACCACCGTCTCAAAATATTTTGTTCCAGTGACCCCCACAAGCAAAGATTTTAGTTAAAATGTTCTCTTTAAAACATATATTTGTACCAATTTTCACAATTTCTCTAAAAATAGCTGAAGTACAAGCTGCTCTTTTTGAATAGCCAAAGTATAATAAATAATAGAATAAATAAATAATTTAAAGTGCTACAGATAAATGATACAGATGGAATTCCACTGTACGCTTCTAATATTTGTCATGAATACTGTTGAGATTAATCAACAAAGATGCGTGCACAATTCACTCTTGTTTAATGTTTGCAAGCATTGGCACATCTTGACATTTCAGAAGAAGGTCTCAGTGTCTCTATGTACATTGGAATGTTACACCGGGGCTGCTGCTATCCTTTCTTCACAAACACCTGTTTTCACCAGCATATTATTCTAATGCCATACAAAGGATTATTCTATATATTGACCTGGCTTCACAGTAGTCTCAAAAGAACTGAACGCTCTTATGTTCACACAATATATAGGAGAACTTCTGTAACTGTGGGCAAAGACTTTTTGCCTGCAAAAACATATTATGCACAACAAATTTGTATATCGTAATTTTCCATCACACATGAAGGTGCACAGTAAATTATAAAGAAACCCAGCCAGTAGGATTTAAGATTATGTTTGAGACCAAAGTCTTGATTTCCATATTTGATATCGTATTAAATATGGCACTCATACAGAGCAAGAAGGTAACATTTGGATACCTATTGTTGAAAATAGTTGTTTTACAATTTGTGGTTATTTCGTTTAGTTTATCACACAGGTGACACAAAAACAATTATGGCAACCCAAATGGCAAACAACCAACTCCTTGTGGTTAGAGTGTCTGCCCTGGACCCATACTTGTCCCTGCTTGACACTCAGCATCAAGGGTTGGATTGTGGGTAAGTCCCTGCGACATACTAGTGTCATGTCCAGGGGGTGTACTTGTACATCAAGCTGCCTCACGCTACAAAAATAGGCTCCTGCCCTATGGGCCTCATGGCTCGGCAAGGCTACTTTGTTTAAAAATAGCAAACAAACTGTATTGTCAAATGTTTTAATCGATAAATATTGATACCAGTTGTGTCTAATTCTGTTTATTTTTTTTTTTCAGAGCTGGACTAGAAGATGCATATCAATGGTAAAACATTTGATTTATCGTCCAAAACCTTTAAAGGACTTTAAATCCTGAAAATACTTGTGACAGATCGACAAGCTAAAAACGTGTCGCTTCGCGCCATGTTATGAGACGCGCTTCGAGCTTGCAGATATGATACTCATGACTCTGATACTGTGATGCAGTAGTATGATCATTTACAAAAAAGGGCAAATAGTTTGACTTTGAATATGGTGATATGAGGTTTCTGCCCGACACCAACGTTTTTCTATGTTCGCATCATATGAATGTTTCTGTGGTGTGTGTGAACGTTGGACTAATAATACACTGTATCTTTCAGGTATCTGGATCTGAGGCGCTTTGGCTCTGTCCCTCATGGTGGATTTGGGATGGGATTTGAGCGCTACTTGCAGTGCATCTTGGGGGTTGACAACATAAAAGATGTAATCCCATTTCCTCGATTTTCCCATTCATGCCTTCTGTGATTTGTAACTCCATATTATTTTCATATACTACTTGAAATAAAACCTTGATTGATATTACCAGTGACATATTATATGTAGGCCTCTTTATTATATGCTAAATTATTTATGATGAATATTTTTTGCGTAAACACCATAATGTCAAAACATACATTTTCAAAAGTATATACATGTCAGTAATTTCTTTATATTTCTGTTTATACTTTAATATACCGTTATTTGTCATATCTGCCTTTTGCAAAATGTTTACGAAGCCTAAAAGGCAAACGGAAATGATTTGTTTCAATGTTCAATGCTAATACCGGTAACTAAAATAAATCATTAATCGCTAATTATTTGTATGACAATCGTCAGTAAAATGTCATCATGACAGCCCTACTTGGATTGTTGTTGCACACGACTGGAATTTGTCCCCTGTATTTAATACAGTACTCTGAGGCCCCTTTTCCACCGGTTGGTTCCCAGTGGGAACCGGTTCAGTTCTTTTTGGTTCGTAGTCCATGAGCCAGAGCTCCACATTTTTAATGTTGAGTGGGCAAGACTATACCTATTAAATTGTTTATAGGATCAATATAAGTAAATTAATATACGATAACCCTTCCACAGTAGTAGCTTTTTCATATTTTCCTATATAATGCCTCATTTGCGTATTTCACATTTAAATACAATAAATCATTGTCTTCGTGTAAGTAATCAACTTGGGGAGTTTCGTGGTGATAACAATCTAATTTAGTTATGGTTTTGCCCACTCACGTCTCTTTACGTGTGTAATTCACATAACTCGAGAACTGTTCGCCCCACCGACAAGTTCGACACACGTTCCACACCACCGCAGGGGGTGGAGTGCCCGGTGTCGAGTTAGTCGGACGGCAATCTGGGAACCCATCGTCAAATATTCGAAATGTGACGTTAGGCAACAGTCTGTCTTGAGAGACTAGTCGGACGGTTGTCCAGAACCGCGCCCAAAGGGCTCTGGACCGGGCCCCTGCCCAGCGTCCATATATGGATCTGGCATGTTCTGAGAACTTCTGACCTCAACAACACTCCATACAGAGATCTGACATCATTCTGGTGTCGGGCATAAAAGGGACACAGACATAATACCTGGGTGGGGAATACATTTCCAACTTGCATCATTCCAAGTAGGCCATTGCCCAATGGACACCATCGAATCACTTGACATTTCATACCTCTTCATCATTAGCTATTCCTTCCCAATTAAAAATAATGAACAGTACTATAGGAAGGAGTATAGGTCTACAGTCTACACTACAGAAAATAATGGGTCTTTTTTCTTGCAGTTTCAAAACCGTCCACAAGCTCATGTTATTTGTCACATCTTCCACCAGATGGTGCTTTTTCCAACTTTTGTGTCAAATGGAACACATGACTATTCATTTTGTTGTGTTTCCCTATATGCCCGATCAGTGACCTCGGTAGGCTACATAATAGAAATTGATCAATTGGATATTTTGACTTTCAATATTGTCATACTTTTTTTTGATGTTTCATTCATGTGTTCATTTTTGCTTCGGAAATGTAAACGTATATTTCCTCGTGCCAATAAAGCCCTTCGAATTGCGCGCGCACTTGATGCAATGATAGTATCATCATCATACATTATAATTACTGTAGAACGGGTGTGAAGTTTTTACTTTGCAAATAAAGTAGTGCAAATATAAGCCTCCACACACACACGCACTGCGTGCCGCCCATCCCTTTGCCTTTGAGTAGGCGTGGCATGAAGTGGAAAACAAACTGCAGGCAACCCCTCCAACACTTCCTACACTACAGTGGTGCATCAGTGCAAGTCTTCTCCCGCCGGCGGAGCTCCGTGTTTATGTGTCCCGTCCACCGGCCGAGCGCGCCGCGAACCCCTCGATCGGCCCCGAGAACCGGCTCCTCTCTTTGGTGGGGATTTGCCGCGGCGTCGGGGCGGGTTGTGGTGGGTTGATTAATGTGTGTCTGATCGGAT
>OOFJ01010157.1:1300-11649 GCA_900323375.1 Benthosema glaciale | reverse complement strand
TTGAGAACCACTGGTTTGGTTATGGAGTCATGGCAGGTGCTCACCGTGACGGTCAGGCTGGAAGCCTTTAAGTTGGTAGCAGACTGTCTCTGGAAGTCAACAGCTGACGCTCTGGACTCTCTGCTGCTGCCCACCCTCCCCTTCACGCGCACCACAAACTCCGTCGACGGGACCCTGTCCACCTGGACTAGGTAGTCTCCATCCTCCAGTAACGTCACAGTGCCGATAACCTCTGCTGCCCCCGATGTTTCCACCAGAGACACGCCCGTGACCGTTGCTGAGTCACTCCCCGTGACCGTCACCAACAATGAACCATTAACTCCTGCAATGGCAAATGAAAGAAATATGGATATCCTTAAGCACTTGAACTTTAGCATCCATATTCTGGGAAGAATATATTTGTCGACCTACAAGCTATTTTTGGTGAAGAGATGTGGTGTAGAGAAGGCCAGGGTTCTTAAAGTGGGTGTCATGGCACACTAGGGTGCCTTGACGCAAGCCCAGGGGTGCCTCAGAATACTTTTATAATATTTGGAATTAATCAATGTCACTTCAGTTTAAACACTCTATACCAAGTACAGTTTTAACTCGGTTCTGTTTTACTTATTAAGCCTACCGTACACCAAGGGCTCTATTTTTGTCCCCATATCCCTATACTTTGCCTTTTTTTACTATTTTGAAAATACAGTCCTACAGTATATCTCTCTATACAAAAAAAATGTAGAACTATACGCTCACAACGCGTCTTTGTGACGGAAGGATGTCCGTCCGAACGACCGATCCTTCGATTTTTCACAGCAAATTATGTGACACTTTTTAAAAGTGACACCAATTCTAATAAACAGATGAACAATGCATACCAGCTCTGGGACGGGTCTCTAGAACATCGTATCCTGTGAAAGGGCTCTGGATCAATTCCACAAAGTCAAACAGGAAGTCAATGTTACTTTGACCTGAAAATAAAAACGTTACACATGAAATGTGCTTGTGACAGGTGTATAGGACAATTAGACAATAGCCAGTGTATCTTTTCACACTTTTAAGAATACCAATAGAGCATGGATACTCACTTTATCTTTTGTACATCTAAGTAGAAAACCCCTTTATGCAAAGATCTGTTTCCGAAAATTGCAATGTGTCTTACATAGTAGAATTTCACTGATTGACATTTATTTTTATTGATGTAAATGTATGTATACAATTTATTCAAGAAATATCAGTCAGTGAAATAATATACAACATAATTTTTTTATTACCCATTACTATTTAATTATAATTAGCTGTTTAGAAGGAAAAGCTACAGAGCATAACAGCTAACTCGCCAACATTCCTTGAGTGAAAAGAATGGCCTGCTGCTGATTCATTAGGTTAAATAGTTAAAATGCACGTCACCTATGACCTTCAGAGTGTAGGGCTGTGTGGACACCATTCGTATTTCCCATGATCCCACATGTTTGTTTAGCCGCATGGTTCTGAAGTTTCCTACAGCCTGGATGGAACCCAGTGGTCCTGTGGTATCAGCACTGCTCTGAGACACTCCTGTGAACACAACACATGCATTAGAAACCAACAGAGCACAGTGACAGCAAGCAACTGATCTTCTTTACCGCAGCCATACTGACGTAAAATAATTATGATACATCCTTCACAGGTGTTATTGTTGTTCCTCAAACTGAAGGATTGGCTGCCCCTGCAGTGCATTTCTGTCCAGGGTACACCCGGCAGCTAACATTTTGGATGTCACACACATGAATGAATGTATTTTGTTGATCCTCCTGTCGGCGACATCTGGTGGCCTAAGTGATCAATGTAATGACATGGGTAAATGTGCACAGCGTCCCTCACACAAGAGACGCACACATACACCCATCATTGCTGCTCAATGCATGTGGGGCTGCTTTAGTTCAGATATGTAATTGCATTCTCTTTGTCGCAGTTTTCCACTTCGGGTGATTTGACGACGTCAAATACGATGGGTGGCGTGAGAGTGTGTGTGAAGGGGGTCATTTGTGTGTGTCCCACGCTCATTGCGTTGAGAGTCGGCAGCTTTGTTTTACCTTCTGGGTTTATGAGACTGAAACTCATGGAGCGTCCTGTGATGTAGATGATTAGGTTTGTAACTGATTCGTCTACTGAGAAGGTGAAATTAGCGGGCCTTCCTGTGGTTCTGGCAGCTTGCAGAATGGTCACCTATAGTAGTATAGAAACAAAAATGATGAATATGTTGCTGATCTTAAAGTTTCAATCCCATACAGGATTGTGAAAACCTATATTTCTGCTTGCTTGATTGATTGAATACTTTATTATCAGGTTGCAGAAAAAATCCCAGTTAAAGTCCAGTTCAATACAAGGTTGGCCAGTGGCTTGTTTCCATTGGGGTCATTCATATTCAATTCATCAGAACATCGGAACATTAATGACAAATACAAATATACAGTACTAAAATGCTTAAATATCTTGCATAGTGTAGCATTAATTCATTAAGAACAATATAGTGTTGATTTATCATGCAGTGGTAATTATGCTGATGACTTTATAATAGTTTGTTAAACACTGTTACGATATGTTTTATTTAATGTTGAATTGATAATGATGTTGCCGTCAGATGTTTTGAAGTTATTACAGTACCAGAGAGGAGGCAGAGGACTCTGTAATGATGCTGGTGGCCTCTAGCAGCTCACTCTTGGTGACTTCAATAGCGTGTCCCCCAGACGCCAGAGCCAGGTCTCTGTAGACCTGGGCGTCTGACCGGCTCATGTGAGCCATCTGTACGCCACTGTCAGACCTCCTCCGACGACGGAACACGTTGGTTAGCATGAAGTTCACCTGCATGAAATTATTCAGTTATTAGATTTAATTAATTTAGGTCAAGTCTACTTCTTGACAAGCCTTCTAATTCTAGCCTGATTATCAGACTCAGTGGAGTGGGGCACATGTCCGATATCCCGTTCTCGGGACTACGTGGCTGGTTAAGACTCACCCGTGGCTTCTGTATACGGTTAGTATGGGGCTCCTCTATTATGGGTGTTGGATTATTGGACGTCAAACTAATGCTATGCACCGGGATGCGCTCGATCCAGGCTATTCTGATTCAGTAGTTCTCAAACCTTTCAGGCCAATTAACACCCCCAAAATGACATGTATTTGGCCAAGGAGATGCCCAGAAAAGACAGGGAATGACTTCGGGAACAGACATGTTGTTTTTTGTTAGGGTTAGGGTTAGGTTAAAATCTAAATTATCTTTCAAATACTTAAGATTTCTTTCTTGCTATAGGCCTATATGTATACACAAACAAATCTGAAATGACACAGATGCTTTCCAGGTTTATATAGTAGAAAACATGTATTTAGATTTGGATTTGACAGAACAAGAAGTTGGATTTAAATACTGGCCAGGCAGAGGATCATTTCAGCCTGGTGGAGGGGAAAGGAACTGGTTGGATTGGAATAACATGTACGTGTTCCAATCCTTCCACGCGCGATAAGTCTTAAGGGCCTTGCAAACGGGGAGCGATAAATGCAGACGTTGTTGCCAGTATCAATGACAGTCTGTCTGCTACAGGTCTGCTCAAGAGGGGTGCGATAACGCGAGCATTAAAGGACCACTTCACCACTTTTCAACCTCTCTTCATATAATTGCTCCTCACTAATGTTCATGATAAAACAGCACCATTTTTTTCTACTCAGTCTGTGTCTCATAGGAGGGCAGTTCAGAAACCGTCCTCCATGCACATCATCAATGGGGAATCCATGCTAATAGAAACTGCAGGCTTTCTTTTCCTGAAATGCTCCAATGCGAAAATGGAAGCCATAGTTCTCATGATAATACAAAATTAAATATTTTTAAAAAAAAAGTAAAAAAAAAAGATCTGTCTAACGATGATGCGCATGGAGGACGGTTTCTGAACTACCCACAGCCCTCCTATGAGACACAGACCAAGTAGAAAAAAATAGTGGTATTGGTATTTTATCATGAACATTAGTGAGGACCAATTATATGAAGATAGGTTGAAAAGTGGTGAAGTGGTCCTTTAAAAAAAAGCTAAACAGAATTCAGGTCTGGTGAGTCGCGGGCGTGTGCACAAAACGAGCACGCGCGCAACAAATTCACGGGACCGCGCTCGCGTAAATAGGCTTGCGTTGTCCCACCACGTTTTCTCAGCACAAAAACGTTGAAAATTAACTATAGGTGCGTTTTGTTGCTCCCCGTTTGCAACGCTCTTTACCGCGTTAACTTCCCGCTGTCGTTGATAGAAGCGGCCTGCTCACTCATGAATTGAAGGAAGTATGAGCTCAGTTTGGGACTCTCCCCAGGCTGGTTGGCAGAGAGTAGAGCCCAGGATTCCAGTCACCGGCTGACGTACACATTACCATCTAACTGTAGCTACCTGAATTTATTCTGATATTTACAAATAAGACAATACTTAATGAACCATATTGGAGCTTTGGCTTCTGTTGGGGACGTTAAGGGGGGAAAAGGCACACATCAAAAAATACAAACCAAAAAATTACAATACTATATTGTCTCTGTTGGGTGGAAACATATGTCCAACACCATTTCTTTTCACAGATCAACAAGCTAAAAACAAGCCGGAACTTGTATATCGGATACTGTTGTGTGATGCTGTAGTATGATCAATCAGGGCATTCATTTACGAAAAAAATAATCTATGACAGCCACACACCACTGTCTTGGTGCGCTCGATCAACGCAGTCACAATGCTCTTCAGGTGGCTGTCCTTAGCCGTGGCATCAGTGAACAGGAAGATCTCAGAGTTTGGAGGGGACCCGGTTAAAGCCAGCTATAGACAGATGAACACAACAGAGAATAAGGAAGGAGTAGTGTTGAATCAAAATCTACAAAGTAACTATGTAACTAAAGTTTTCAACTAACTGTAATGGAGTAAAAGCACAATGTTAGTACATGTACCTATACTTTGCATCCCTCAGCTGGTTCGTATGAATAAAAGCTGCAGAACAAACAGTGAAACAGCCCACACACTCTACCTGAAGCCCTGAGAGACTCATCTCAGGAAAATCACCACCCCCATCTGGTGTCAGCGCATTCAGTTGAGCTTTGAAGATGTTTGGATCCGTTGTCCTCATCAGTGGACCAAAGTCTAATGTTTAGAGTGGGGGACAAAAGTTAAGTAGCATTTTATTAAAGTTGTTTAAACTTTTGAAGCATGCATTATGAGTAGTTTGATATCGAGCATCTGCTGATACCGATTTTTCCCGATCCGATATTTATATTCTATAGAACACGTTTATGCCATATCATAATAGTACAATATCCCAAATCACAGACAATTTCCATTCTAATATCATGATATGGATATAATATTATTAGATATAGGGATGTCCTGATCAAGTTTTTTGGCTCCCGATCCGATTTCCGATCATTCGATCCGGGACAACCTTAATTATATATATATCATATATCATGAGCACAATAACAATACTGTTGATGGATTAGAATATAATACAGTATATAGTACAGAACAACACTCTAAAACGTCTTAAAAGTAAACTAATTTCCCTTCAGATAGACCATCTCATCATGGTAAGCAAGTTAGTAGTGATCTACTTTCGGTCTTTCAGAAATGGCAGAAATTATCATAAAATGACCGCATACAGCTTGTGCAGCATGCTTCCAGTCTTCTGAAGACAAACAATTTATTGTTTACCCCTTTTGTTCACCATTGACGAAAATGTCTACAAAGCGTAAAACTTTATTTATTTATTTATTAATTATGTTTTAACCTACCTGGATCACTAAAGGGAACTAGGATGTACGATGAGGGCTCGTCTGCTGTTCCAACTTTACTGTCAATAAGAGAGGATGTCACTGTCTTCACCGCCTCAATGTCATCGCTCATGCTGCCCGTGGTGTCGATCACAAAACAGAGAGCTTTGTTAGATCCCTTGGAGATCCCCATCAACCTGACAGAAGAGGCGAGAGAAAGAGAAATGGAAAACACCATTTTCACTTGAACTCCGTGCATGCCTATTCTGGGGGGGGGGACATTTGCCAAAAATAGCAGATCTACAAGCTCAAAGCAGGTCAAAGAGATTTGGACCCAAAAACTATTTTCATTTACACACCCCAGCCTTGATTTCATAAGATTTGTGTTTATGTCACATTCCTGAGCCAATACTTTTATGACCGGGACAGAGTCATCGTTCAGTAGGAGACCCAATACTGGAGGCGTCGCCAGTCATCAAATTATTGGCTTATAGTCAATGTAACAAAAACGAAAACAGTGTGTAATTTAAGTCATGTTTTTGTGTCAACTACTTTAACTTTATAGCGCTACATTATGTGCATTATTAGATGCTGTACTGTAGGAAGTCTGTGTGTCCGGCCGCTGCATCAATGTCTTCCAGCAGCTCTGTGGTAGCAGCTATTGCCAGATGTGCTGCTTCAGAATGGAGATGCCCGTGGCTTGAGGTCGGTTTGTCCTTGTTGATCCCGCCTTTTGGCTCAATCCTGCTTGTCTGGTCGAAGAATCCTCCATGGCTGCATTTCCCTGTTCACCGTTAGATTTGAGAACATACTATAAGTTACTAATGAAATTGTTTAAAATGACTTTAACCAAACCCATTTAGACCTCAAGGCAGAATCTAGAAAATAAAAAAGAGCCACTAGCCCTGGGTGTGATGTCAGTCTTCGGTGCTCTACAGGTGACTGTATTGAGTGTCTTACCTACCTTCTGGTTTGGTTGAGAAGAATGGCACAGGCACAATGCCAAAGTCAAAGTATCCTGAAGTCAGTACTTTCTCCTGTATGATGTCTTCCAAAATGTTGTTCCTACAGTCATCTCCATCACAGTTCCGGCAGGCTTTTCTGTTCACATCTATAGAAAAGTAGTTCCACATTTTTGTTTTGTTTCACAAATAGCAAATTATCACCATAATTGCACAACACACTATCACTATCTGATGTTTTCCATTTCTCAAGACAGACAGACAACACTGATCCCTGGGTGTGACACTGTATTGTAAACACTGAATAAATATTCATAATGCTTTAACAACAACAATAATAATAACACACCATTATAAAGCATTGTATGATTAATTACAGGGTCAAGTATCTCAATACATCCTAATTTCCTGACACTTATTTTGCAATTAACGATCATTGTGGCCGATCGAAGCGAGTGCACGCACTCTCCCTGGTTACCAGAGCAGAACCTCTGCCCCGAATTTCGGCCTGTTAAAGCGCCACCAGAAGGCCGATTTTTGTGAAACATTTTTTTTATACTGCGACAGATTTTGTCCAAACATCACACAAATCAGTACACACACAGTATCACTATATGGGTAGGCTACCTGCAATGTTGCCAATGCTGGTGTCAGATCTGATCAGGTTGGGGTTAGGGAGTTTGTAGCCCAGTTCCACCCAGTTAGAGTGACTGTAGAAGTCCTTCACATTAGAGGAAAACAATTTACACCAAGATTAATAGGAAAACCTTGTATCTCCATATTTCAACTGCGTCTATATATTTTCATAAATATTAATGCCCTACTTCATCATGTAAGAGCGTTGCACAAAAGTAGTGAAAATAGCTGATCTACAAGCTTAAAAACATATGGCATGGCTTAGCTTGTACATTGGCTATTTTCATAATTTCTTCATTTTCTTGTTTAATATTAATAAAAAAGGAACAGTTTTGGACATAGCCTACAAACGTTCGACCACGATCTGAGACATACCTGTAAGGGGTGTAAGATTTCCCCCAGCTTCTTCCTGGCCGCTTCAAAGTTCTCTTTCTTGTTGTTGGCTTTGACCGCGTACAGACCATATGTGATGATTCTCCTTCCCGCAGCGAAACTCTCGTTGTCAAAATGATACCTTGGGTCGTCAGAACGGGGGCCCAAAAGGTTGTCCACTTCTGCATTTTGATCCTGGATATATTTAATGGCTTGGCGGAAGGTCTTGGAGGACCTCGGTGAGGAACAGGCCTCAATGACGGCTTCAGCTGTCAAAGGCTGTCGCTGCAGTGAAGAAAAAACAACAACAAAAAACATCCAAATACCGGTATAAACACTACCAGAAGAAGTCCAATGGAAGAAGTCAATTATCTGTACTTTTACTTCTACCTCATCTCAGAGACAAATATTGTCTCTCGATTATTATTACAAAACATAACTGTACATTAACCCCTTCAATACATTTTGGCCATTAATTTGTAAATAGCCGATCTACAACCTCACAATGTGTTGATGAGACACATTTTTAAAAGCAGATATACCGGTATACACATTTGAAAACTTGTGAAATGGGACATTCTGCATAATGACTAACTTTTGGTACTTTAATGTACATTCTGATGCCAGTACTTTTGTACTTTTACTCAAGCACATTTTTAAAGAGTATTTCTACAGTATATTGCAGTATTGTTACTTTTAACACACGCACGCACGCACGTACGCATGCACACACACACACACACACACACACACACGAGAAGTGAAATGGATCCTTACTTGTGACGTGAAGTGTCTACCTTCTTCTAGGGCAAGGTTTCGGCAGACCTGTAGAGTGGCATTTAAGATAGCCCTCTCTGTGATGGTAGGGTGATTCAGGGTGAGGGAGTCACCTGGTAGGATCTCAAACCCCAGAGCTCCTTCAGTTTGCAGGAGGAGAACCAACACTGCCAGTCCCGGAGAGTTCCTCATTGCAATGCTTGTTGTGGGATAGATATGGGGAAAAATGATTTGTTGTCAACTTGTCATTCATACCAACTGCATGATCATTGGTGAAATATCTGGTGGTACTGGTTAAAATATATGAAATATGCGTGAATACATGCGTGTGTGTGCGTGCGTGTGCACACGTGTGTGTGTGAGATTTTGTGTGTGTGCTCGTGCATGTGTAGCCTACTGTGTATGTTCTGACCCTGCGATCTTTATATGTTATAATGTGTATAGGTATGTAGGCCTGTCTACTGTATAACCCTCTTTGTGCTTGTGAGGTGCGTGGAAGGTGTGTGTGAGCTGAGTGAATGCGTTATGATGAATGATTGATGAGAATTAGGTGACACCTGGACTTATACCCTTCTCAGTAGGCTGCAAGCCTGCAACCAATCATCAGACGATTGGTTGCAGGCTTGCAGCCTACCAGGAAGGGTATAAGAGGCTGGTCGTGACTAGGCCTGGGACCGAGGCTAGTCGTGACCAGAGACCTTTGGGTATCTATACGTTATGGTTGTATTGTTTAGTTGTTGAGTCATTTCAACTCACCCACCCTGAAGAAATTAATAAACCCCCATTGTATGGCTGAATTCCTGGTAGCTGGTAATTATTTGGTAGTAAGGAGAGAGGGGATCCAAAATGTCATGTTGCACAGGCCCCTAGGCTGGGGCAATAATGGTGTACGATTATACGGTATAGCGGTATACATACACACAGGAGCTACACCCAGCCTAGCTGCAATTTGCAACTCTAGATTTGTTTTATAATGGGATGAATCTAGAGTTGCAATACCCTCCATTGACTTCCTACTCATCCAATTTTCATTTGCGATCTGCTTGTATTAAACAATGTTTAATGGGGAAGCGGTGGCCTAATGGTTAGAGGGGCGGCCTAGATACCGGAAGGTTCCCAGTTCGATTCCCCAGACCTGACATCAATCATGAATCACCGTTGACGCGCCCTTGAGCAAGGCAATGAACCCCTGCAGGGACTGGCTGTAAATAAGTCTCGGCTTAGTCCAAATCCCTGGGTAAACAACAAACTTTGCTTTCCTTTGCTTTGCTGGAGGGGAAAGGAACTGGTCGGAATAACGTGTTCCTTCCACGCGCTACGTCCAACCAGGGAAACTCCCCTCTGCCAGGTGTAAAGGAGCAACTTGGACTCCTCATGCATGAAGGAAGCATGAGTTCAAGTTCGTTGCTCTCCCCATGTCCGCCATATATAGGTTGGCGGAGGGTGCGTAGAGCCCAGGATCACATTAGATAATAATTGACACAGGGGTGAAAAAGGGGTTACAAAAAATCGTGGGATAAAAAAGAAATATTCAGAGAGAACTCTAGTGTACATGAGGTGTTACACACCTGTAAGGGTCTCCCGTAGAGTTCTCAACGGGCCTGAAAAGTAAGGCATTACTTCTGTACTGTACCATATTGAGGTGGGGGCTCTGATCAGTGATATGAACCAATATTTCTCCAGCGCTTGCTCCATGTGCGCCCGCCCCTCTAGGCTCTAGACCAGAAAGGATTCTAGTCCGGGAGCTAGACCCAGGCCAGCCCTCATACTTTTTTTTTTAACCTTTTTTCACTATTATTTCCTGTTAGCATATACCTTGGGCCATCTCAGAATGAAGGGAGCACTCTGAAATTGTG
>OOFJ01010099.1:1130-11679 GCA_900323375.1 Benthosema glaciale | reverse complement strand
ATAATAATAATAATAAATATTATTACTATATAGCCTATTAATTTATTAATATAGTAATATAGGCTCAAATTTACAAAGTAGCCTACATTTTACATACAGTCATGGTCGTGATTGCACTTTGAATCCACTGTTGGACTGCTAAGGTTGATTGAGGTGCTTTTTGAGGTGCAGTCTGCTAAATTCTTAGAAGTTTTATAGTAGACGATAAACTTAGCTGGAATTAAGAACACATTCATCTAATTTTGATAAAGTTTCTAGGTCACTCGGAGTCATTAGGAAAATTAGTAGTCTGGTAAATCAGAAATGGCTGCTTACATTATAATATAGCTTAATGTATCCACCTCTAACATACTGCAATATTGTCTGGGCCAGTACACATGCTTCATACCTCCACAGTAAATATTTATTTACTACCTGACTAACTGTTACCTTTTTAAAAACGTCTTGACCACTCTCCACTCTGCTAAATTTACTTAATGCCTTCCAGATCAACACATATCTATTCCCAAACCTTTTACCAATTACTTTCAAAGAAATTCTCAAGTAGGCCTACACAAGTACAACACTAGACAGGCTACTCATCTTCATACCCCCCTTTATCGTACCAGTCATAGTCCGTTTTCCATTTTCACTCTAGTCTACTCTACACTACACTACTACTACACTATACACAACAAATACTATACTGGTCAGCAACTGCCTTCTCTTAATTTAAAAAGTACAAATTGAAGTATGCTCTGATTAACCAGATCACTTAAATTATTCTTATTCTAATAATTATCTTTTCCCTGTTATTATCACACACACACACACACACACATACACAGGACCTAGAACCTAGCAGAACCTTTCACACAAGCTTATCCTGGATGCACTTGCTGACTTTGCCATCTGTCTGGTTTCCCTGCATGGTGCACCCTCCTGGACAGAGTGCCCCAGGAGTCTATATTTGGAACCCTCTAACTCCCTCTACACCAAATGTCTTGGCCCTATCATCTCTGCACACAAGCTTGCCTTCCTATCACTGTTGTGCTGATTTATTATCTATACATACAGTCTATACATATCAATATGCATACACATATACTTCAGTCATAGTTAGAGATTAATTTCTATGTGGTGTTATAATATATAACACCACATAGATTATTATTAAAAAAGAATCTACTGGGAATTCAGACGGAATGCAGTCTTCCTTCTCCAGTCGTTGCTTCTTAATTTTTATTTATTACTTACTAACTGTGCCTTCTTGTGTTTTTTTCGAGCCTTGCTGAATCCGGACTTACTAATCACTCAACCAAACTAAACTACATTTAGAACATTGTCACACAACATAGAAAACACACCCATACAGTACTTTGCCAATGCAATGGCATTTTATTGATAAAAAACTGTACATAATACAAAAACTGCTACTTTTTACATCCAGGCAATCACTTGTTTCTGTAATATAAAGACTTCAAGTAATTTGTGCAACAATTGCTTTAAAATAAATGACTAAGCACATTTCAGGCCAACAAACAAGTCCTGTTCACAATACAGATACTGTATATATTATTTTTATACATCGAATCCTCCATTCCAAAAAGTAACAGAGGTATTGCACTGGTTTGGTCAGCTATACTTGAATTTGCATCCATGTTATGGCGTCAGTTTAGATATCTACTACTATGAAATAACTACTAAATGTGGTTGCACCATAAGCAGGATAATTTAACAAGTCTTTACTGGTTGGGGCAAACGGAAAGTAATGACGAATAATAAAGTTAACTTAATGCCTTGTTTGAACGTCATTGTAACTGATTAGATTATAGTTACAATTTCAGCCATGAAAAAGAAAAGGAAAAAAAGATTACTGAAAAAATACATCTTGCATCACTGTGGTTGCCATTGAACAAAATGTGGTGCGATGCCTTGAATGTCAGTAGGCTAATACTTGAAAGTGTGACATTAGAACAAAATTACAGGCAGTACAGAAATGTGTGTACAGCTGAAAACAGCTGCCCAGGGCCATTAGGCAGCTTAGCTTAGATAGTCCCCCCGGCAACCTACAGGGAATCAGGTCTGATAGGCATCTTTTGTAAACATGGTGGAACTCCAGAAGTTACTAGTTAGTAGCACATGTTGCATGCACATGCCTTCACGTACGCAACTGAAATCAAGGCTGGAAACTACCGTTCTTACCAAGCAGCACATGTCTGGTTTATAGGGCACTGTTATGGGTCCCTTTATTTTTGGTTTTCTACATTTTATTTCTAAACATTAAAAAAATATTTTCACACAAAAAAATCATTAACTAAAATCTAAATTCAATATTTTTTTCCTGTAATTTCATGACGAAATCAAAGAACATATCTAAGAAATTCCATATAACGCGGCACGAAGCAACACATTGTGAGCTTGTAAATCCGCTATTTTCACTAGTGTGGGTCCCAGGCAAACATCTAATTTCTTTTTGGCATCTTTCTTGGGCTAAATAGTTTGGGAACCACTGTGGTAAATCCCTAAAACATTCCAGCCACTCTCACAGCCAAGTAAGCTGCTGAGAAAAGAACAGGACTAACAACTGGCTGCCACAATGCCTGGTAGAATAGCTTCTACCTTGGCTGATGTCCAAGACCTTAACTTGTTTCTATGAAGCTTGTACATCCTGAGATATACCCAGATCCCGAGGGGCCCCACACAGACCTGGGTAGGAAAGAGGCAGCCTTCATAAAGGTTTTGTGGCCTTCATAAAGGCACTTGCTCAACATAATACAGTGAAGGTACTGATTATACCGCAGGCACTGTGATGTCTACATTGTCTGAGAGAGTTGTCTTAGGTTTAGGAATAGCTGTCCACTCTCCACGTCCATTGAAAGGTGTTCTAGTTTGCCACAACGTGTGACCTCATCCAGTCCAGACTGGCAGGCAGACTACAGAGTGGGAGAGAAAATAAGGAAATAAATTGGGGGGGAAGTGAGAACATGTAGTATAATAATAATAATTTTGTCTCTCAACAATGCCAGTATAAATATAAGTCTAGCCAAGACGGAACATTTGTTTTGTTACTTGATAATTTATCTAGGCACCTGTAATGAATATACTGAAACTAAATCCACAATTTAACTGTAAACAGGAACAATAGCATGACCACACTTAAGTCATATACACTGAAGACTAAAAATAGCTGCTCTACAAACTCACAATGGGTCACATCACAAGCCACAAGTTTGTAGATCTTACATATACAGGTACATATATAGACCCTAAGCCCCCCCATATTTTAGTTTGTTTTTTGTTTGTAGTACGCACCCCTCTCCGGTTAGAGCACAGCAGGGCTGAACGTGCCAGGAGCGAGCTGTGATGGAGTTGAGAGTGAGATACTTAGATATCTCGGCCACTGTCATGGACCCTTTCATATCTTGTTTGTTGGCCAGAACCAGAACAGCGGCATTCTGCAGGTCCTGCGCAGGTAGGGGGGAAAGGGTTGGGTTAAAAAAATCTCATCTTTCAGTATACCATAAATATGCTGACAATGACACAACTGAACGATGTCAACAATAGTAATGAGCACAAGCTATGTTGAAACATCCGTGTCATCAGTTTCAGTGACGCATATTTAGTCACACAAAGAGTGCCTAGATGTCAGATTCCTAGAAACTATGAAACTATGTTTGGTAAGGATAATAGAAGACTTTATGTCAGTGTTTTTTTTGTTTTGTTTTTCTGATTGGTCATGGCATTCGGCATCTGAAATTTCTTGATAGCAGACCACTGTGTTCAGAGAAATGGTTATTATTGTTGGAAAAAATCCCTTACTCATTCACTGACAAAGCAGACTAGTGAAACCAGTTTGCTCCTCAGTGGAATAATTTATTCATAGACTGCCCTACTGTCTTGTTATCAAGTGTACTACTAGGCTGTATATTTTCCTAGTTTGTGGTAAACACTGACATGAGGATGTTCATACATGGCATTCTAATGGGATTCTTCTCTTTTTACACTGATTAGGTGAACTTTGTGTGAGGTCAGTCAAATGAGATGGTGTTTAGTAATTTTCCACTGAATTTAACACAGTTCTCTCTCTATTATTATATATAAAAAAGGAATGCTATACCATAATGACTGAACATGCCCAAAACCTAGTACTCTTCACTGATACATGTTCATTCATACCTCGTGTGCCAGCATGTGGTGGAGTTCCTCCTTGGTTATGGTCAGTCGCTCACGGTCAGTACTGTCCACAACAAGGATAACAATCTGAAGGGTTCAGAAAGGCAAGAAGACGTCAAAAACAATTTCACAATTGGCTCTTTTCAATCACTTTTGTGACTGAAAGATCGTTCAGTGTTATCCACATTCATACTCATTACTGTACGGGAGCCCATGTTATCAACAGATTATGTAAAGAAGGGGCAAACACAGGCCACTTGAGAAATGCACCTATAGAAGATATTAGTTATATTATAACTAAATATATCACATCCGAGTGAAGTGAGGTGCGCTCTTATCATCGTACAGCATCATGGCGTAACATGTCGATTTGCTCAGAAACATATGGCGTAAATGTCATTGTTAATGGCATTTAATGTTTGTGTTAGCACAAAAAGCCTGCACATGACGTAAACTCTCCTTTCATTGTCAATGGCAAATGTGACACGAGTTAGGACAAAATAGTTCAATAGTTACATTAGATATTCTACTTGAGTCATAAGCCTCTTGAAAATTGAGCTAGTTAATGTTAGTTTTTGTATTTCAGTGGCATCCTGCAGCATGTGTTGATGATAACATGCACACATGTACAGCAAGGGACAAAAGAGACTAGTTACCTCTGTTTCACAGTAGTAAGAATTCCAGGTGGTCCGGAGGCTCTCCTGGCCTCCAATATCCCACATGATGAAGCGTGTCTTGCGAACACAGATCTCCTCAACATTGCTGCCGATTGTGGGAGAGGTTTGGACAGCCTCCTTTGTCAGACTGGATGTAGAAAGGAAAGAGAACACGTTAGATTCAAACCCGGTGACTGCCGTAAACGGGTATAATTTTTCATAACATACTATTCTTTAGTGTGTAGAGAGTCACATGTATTATGGTCATGTCACATTTAATTTGGTTTATGACTTACTTATAACAAAATCAATAAAATATGCACTACTTACAATTGATAGAGAATAGTTGTCTTCCCAGCATTGTCCAGACCGACAATGATGACTTTGTGCTCTGCAAGAAAATGAAATGTGTTACATTCTGATCTAGAAACACCTTATTACAATTTAAGCATTTAGCAAATGATCCAGGGCAAAAACAAATGGCCATGTAAATATAGTGCAAGGAAAATAGGATATGTCAAATCTAGCATCTGTCTTTTGTCAAAACAACTAACTAGGCAAACAGGGCAACTAACTAACATGCATACATTGGCATCTGCTCTGCACAGTCCTGACTGACACACACACAGGTCGATAAATTATCACAGGCTGTGCTCCAGGAGGGAGAAGAGACTCCTTGGAGTGTTGGAACATGTCCAACACTGATAGTATCAGTCAGTACACATTGTACGATGGAGACAGATTACGCCAGTACTGTACTGGTTAATTGACTGAAATCTGTTTGTAGAATGGGTACAGTTCAAAAAAAGTTCAAGTCAATACAAAATCTCCTACGAGGTCCGAGGATAAAACCAGAAAGGGCACTAAGACTTGTTTACATAAGGGTCCTCCTCTCACTAGTGTCCAAAATGTAAACTAACTTTAGGTTACATAACTTTAGGCTATGAGAGTCCAGCGTGCCGATACACATGGACACGTATGCACACTGAGATCACACATTGACAACAACTCGACACAACTCACTTCACAAGGTCTGAACAGAGTTGCACAAAAATAAATACACCGTGAAATCCTGTACCATTATCCATAACTATGAGAGTCAGTGTGCTACAGATGGATTAGGTTACATTCATTTGTAAACTCCTTGTTAAAAACACTGATGATTCCGTAGCGCCCATGTGTGAATGAATTAATCAAAGTTTTTTTTTCTGTACCTTTGTCTCCGAACACAGCCATCAGCTTGGTGAAAAGTAGACCCATGTTGTCCAACAAGTAGCGGTGAGAGAGAGATGATGATTATAAAACGACACACGGGAAAAACGCTTTTTTTAAGTTTGTTGACAAGCACAGCATAGAAACTTAGAAATAAAGAACCAGTGTGAGTGAGCGTGCTCTCTGAAGTGAAGAACTCTGTCTGGTCTGATCTGTGTGTCCCTGTGATGTAACGCAGGTTAAGTAGGTACAACTTCACAAGAATGTTGTCAACACAAAGGGAGCTGCGTGGAATGTAGGCGTGGAATCCGCTGTGACGTCACGGATAGGTACTGCCGCGTCTCTCTCTCTCTCTCTCTCACGCGCGCCTCTCTCACACACACACACACACACACACACACAACCCATATATGGTGAATGGGAAGTTAATGTTTTATTTCCTCCCTTTGTTTACCTTAGAGTTTACATTAGAGTAGAGGGAAAGCCATAAATACACTGTTGAAAGAAAAGTGAAACGAAGATCATGGAATCCCCAGAAAAATCACCTCTCAGCTCACGTGAAGGGAATTGCCGTTCAATAAAGCATGTTTCCCAACGTTTATAAACTAGATATAACTCCAACATATAAAACAAGAGATAGGCTAATCTTATCGAAGCCAGAAAACTCAGCCAAAATGTGAAACATAGTGAATTGCCTATTTTCATTACTTACAAAATGTAGAAGATTCGGGGGGGAAAGCGCACATTTCCACCAGAATAAAAAATAAAAACGCTTTCAGTCTGATATATTATTTGATTTTATTTCTAAAGAATAGCTCCAGTCCGACGGTAATTTACCCCCAGGCTGTGGAAATGGAGTTCCACAATTCAATATGCATAAAGTGCATTGTATCCCCGGTCGGCCGTTCATTGTCATGCTTAATAATTTAAGAGAGTGGTCCATAGATAGGCTAATTGTCTCAAAATCACTGGAAGTAGCATAACACTGTTTTAGGGCGTTGCTTTTTTATGTAAAGATCTTTGCAGACTTTCAAAGCCTCGATCGCCAGCCTGGCCAGCAGCTTACTCATGTTTAAACATAGACCTACAAACCACATCTAAAGCTATCAATAGTTCTCTAATAATGTTTCCTTTATGTCTCACACTGTGTGAGTGTGAGTCACACAGAGCTACGATATGTGATCAAACGTGACACAATATTGGGGGATAGACAGTCAGTCAGAACCTTTGCAGTTTAACCCCAGAAATGACCCCCTCAAACTTTTTTTTTAATAGTTATGCTATACTGAGAAGCTTAGTGAAATGTTCAAGTCACCTGATTCTGTTTCTACATAGGTCTATATAGCCTATTATTCAAGTTATGCAATTTCAAGTTTTAATATAGGCAAATAAGTATAACATAAGTATATCTATCATGTTCTTACTGGTGTGCCATCCAACGTTCAAAGTTGTGCATCTGTATAGTGTGCCTTTTAAAATAATTGACACAATCATTTTCTGATTAAAATTTTAATTAAAATACGAATTTATCCACAGATTAAAAATGAAAGGCAGAAAAAGCAAAATGTAGCTACAGTCAGGCACCAATGATACATGTTCTTTCATATTTTTAACAATTGCGATAACGCAACAATAACATTATTTACGGATCATTATTTAATATTCATGTATTCAACTGAAGACGGGTGGGCTAAGCAGCCCACAAAAAAAGACATTCATGGATTCTTCATTTAGATAACTGTGTAAGGAACAGGATTGCACCTATTCCCCCACCCCACTACCTCACACAAACTGCAGATACAAAATAAATAAATGTAAATGTCCACAGGGAAAACAACACTAGGTCAGTAAGAAATGCAGAGAAGAGCATGGTATTCAATAGACAAGCAAGCTTGCTGTTTTGGTGAAAACTGGTAGTGATTTACCACACGTAATTACTCTTTATAACCATTAGCCCTGAAAAACATGGACGACAAAGAAAACAAGATGAACAATAAGCAACAGCATAGGACGGTTACGATGCAAAGTAAAGCCTGATTTATGCTTCAGCAACAGGAGTTGTTTGTGTGGCCGTAGATGAGTGAGTAAAGATGACACCTGGGAGTCTAAAACTACTGTAGCTGGTCCGACCCTTCATGGCTCGTCCAGTAAACATGTCAACATGTCCCTGAGGAAGACCCACAACAGCTCCCCGCTGTGCATCAACGCCATCTGAGCAGCCAACAGTTGGATGATGCTGTATAAGCAATTTTCCCCTTCCCCAGGGACCAGAAAAGACTTAACTTTCCGTTTCCTTACAACACTTTGCTGCAGAAGGATACATGAAGCTCGACATGACACAAAGATACAGATGTGGTAGGAAAAGTACAGTAGACCGCTATGACGAGATTTAATACATCCCACCATGGCAGTGGTGGACATGGCTTGGTGAGACATTCGGGCACTTGTGACTGAAGTTCTCTTATAGCAAATTTGAGGGTGTGAAGTAACTTTAGGTAGGACACTTTGGGCTCTATTGTCATCCATGCTAAACCCCTTATCCCTAAACGTCCTTTCCATTTTTACTATTTTGAATAGTTCAACTAGCCAATCTACATCGACACGTTGTGAGTTTGTAGATTGTCTATTTTAACTATTCAAAAAAGTTTTTTCAAAATAGTAAAAAAAAGGCAAAGAAGTAACCTGAACTTCTTTTCCTTTTTTTTTTCCCTACTATTTTGAAAAATATTTTTGAAGGGGTTTATCATGGACAAAAACAGAGCCCTTTGTTCGGTCACACAATTCTTCTTTTCCCACTGTAGTTCTGTTTTTAATCTGTGCGATGTTGGACAACCTAGTGCACAGGTGAATACTACAGAAGGGAAGCTATATCTCCCATAGCATCCTCAAACAGATGATCAGAAAACTGGACCAGACATGTATACACAAAGGTACAATTCATAGTACATGGCTGAAGCAGGTTGGGGAAGAAGGTAGTAGGCTATCTTTGGGGTGTTTTGTGTCTGTCTGTAACATTACATTATAGTGTCATGACTAAAACAATGCCTGTCAATTAATTATCTCATTCAATTATGGCAACTATTCCACCAGATAGCTTTTTAAGGTCTGGGTGATAAGAAACTGGAGGTGAGGAGAGACTCACAAGCTCTGGATCCCACCCCAAAAGGGTAAATCCTGAAATCCATAAACAAGTGAAATAGAAAAAGAGTATTAGTGCAGTGGTTCTAAACTTTTTCAGGCCGCGACCCCATAAAAGAATCATATTTGAACTGGGGATCCCCCTAATAAGTACTTGTTATTGTAGGAGTTTATTTTTTATATTTATGTCAAATATATGATATTTATATTTGACAATTTTGACAAATGTTTGACAAGTTTGTATAGTATAGTTTTGAGTACTACGTGATATACACTTATTTAGTCTTAAAAGTCCTTAAATTGACACTTTACTATTACCTGGGGACCCCCAATATCAAGTTGAGAACCACTGTATTAGTGTGTACCGGTATGTCTGTGTCTGTGTGTTCAGAGACAGAGAGAGAAAGACAGAGAGAGATACCCTGACACTGTACATGTGGAAAATGATATTAGACCCTGTTTAAGACTGCAGAGGACAGACACACCTGCCTTCTCATTCCATACTCTGAAGAGAGACTGAGTCACACAGATCACAATCAGATTCACAATCAAAACAATTACTGTCCTCGTGCTGTCAGTAGGATTCCATGACTTTCATGCAGTATTTTAACATACCAAAAAAAAGACCTACTGTATAATAGTATACCAATATGTTTTTTTCTTCCCCTAAATATAAATAAATTAAATCGCTAGAATAACTCGATGAGGATGGCATCTGGCAGTTGTATAATGCATTTCTTTACATTGTACTCGTAAATGAGAAAAGTATTTTGTCGATAAAGGATGTAAACGCATTCATTCACAAGCCTAACGCTTAATTTTTACTCTGTCGTGTACAGTCGCGTACAGAAAATAGATGTGTTGTGAGATTGTAGATCAGCTATTTTCAGAACGTGACTCCATTGTACAACAAAGTATAAATCAGGCTTAATTGGCATGGCCCCAAACTCACTCTTATGCCACAGCCCTCAACCCCCCTTCTTTCATCAGCTTGTCCAAGAACCTCCTTCCTTGCCCAAGCCTATGTTATACGGTGAGTGTTTAACGGATGTAAACATCCCTTCCCCAGTCGTCTTGGTTCTTGTTGCGGCCCATGTTGGCCCCCGTGTCTCCAGGGTCCTGGCAGTACCGCTCCCTCAACTTGGCACGTCCGTGTGGCTGGGCCTGACTGGACATCGGAGGGTGGTTGAGGTTTTCCTGGTCCGGCTCGGCGCCCTCGTCCTCCCAAGACGCCTGTCGTCCATGATGTTGGGCCAGGTGGAGGCGACTGCCCCCGCCCCCTCTGTAGGGCTCTGGCTCTTCATAGGGGTCAGTCTCAATGTCCATACACGAGTCCCCGGCTTCGGTGTAGGCCGAGTCCCGGCTGCCCTGCGTCTCAGAGTCGAAGG
>OOFJ01010060.1:1236-11628 GCA_900323375.1 Benthosema glaciale | reverse complement strand
TGGGACGGATGAGCAGCCCTGGAAGTGTTCATTAGTGGATATCCCTACCTGGTGGGAGAAGAGAGAAGGATGGAGTTAGGGCTGGGCAATATCGATATTATCGATAGTGAAAATAGTTAGTCAAGAGTTAGTACCATCTCCTGAGCAGGGCTCAAATTAGGTTCTGAGAACCATATCTGAAACCGAGTCAAAGCATAGTTTTTATGGAAACAAATCCAGATCTGAACAGTGTCATTTCATATATGAAATATGTTTCATGGCATGACACTGTTCACTTAGTTCTTGTAGTCAATAATGATATGGCATGAGTGTTGTATTTCACTTGTTTCAATCACTTCAAACCACTTGTGCACCACTCCACTGCAAACTTCTCACCATTTTATCATTTAACAGAACAACTATTACTTTCTTTTAGTGATGGGAGATTAATCGGCAAACACATCGGTATCGGCCGATTTCAGTTCTTTTTAGATTAATCGGTATCAATCAGCCCGATTAATTAATCGGTCCCATTAACCGGTCTGTCTTTACAGATAAACACGCCCAAAGTAACAGCTTGAACAGATCTATAAGCTCACACTATTAAATATAAAGGTATTAAAGTTAAATTTCACTTGTCTAAGCCTGCAGTGCAGACACCCTGATACATGTATTTCTCAGAATGGACAAAATTATTATATTTTCTTTCAATACAGAATGAGATCATATCGGATCGGTTATCATCGGCCATAACACAGATTAATTATATCGGATATCAAGATCGGCTAAGATTTCTCATCGGCACATCCCTACTTTCTTTGCATCCAGAGCCGTTCACACCAAGTGCTGGATGTTCAGTTCAGTGCATTGTATATGGTCTGCAATAATTAGAAGCAGTAAAATGCTTTAGCGATCAGACAGTGTTCATCATGGTTTAATGCAATGTCTTACTTGGAAAGATCCTGAGTGGTTTCCAGCCCTCTCCACTGCTATGTGAAAAGTGGGCCACTGCACCTGCAGTTCAGGACTCCACCAGTAGGTGGTGGTGTCCGCGCTACTGTCCCCTGACCCATTAACGGGAGCGGTTGTGGCTATGCTGGTCCACCTCAGATGGAATCGGAATGTTCCAGCGTACAGGAAGCAGGAGCAGTTGAGCTCTACCCTCCCCTCCGATTGGTTGTCAGGGAGGGTTCTGGTCAGCAGCGTGGTGTTGGTTTCCGTGTCGACCAGAGAGAGGATGACATTGTGGACGTCCGTGGCGTTGCGCTCTGTGCTGTAGTCCACAAACACGCTGGCGTTACTGAGGGCAACGTGGAGGGAGGGCCACAGGCTGAGCCCCGCCATGGCTGCATGGACATAAGGGAGGACAACACAGGCACACAGTGAGACACATTTTAGGGCAGTGGTAGTTCTCAAACTTTCAAATTTCAAGGACCCCCAGTTTGCTATGCATTAGGCCACAGACCCCCATAACTCCTGTACAGATGGAACAAAAGTATAGACCCACTTTAAGAGTTAACCATCAATGATTTATTTAGCTGGGTACCTCCTAGAACCCGGTCCCCAGACCCAAGAACCACTGCATTGTGGCACAAGGGTCAAGGTCAAGTTTATTTTGTCCCAGACTGGGCAATTTGTGCTTATGAAAAGTAAAAAGACACATTAAACATGCATAAAACAAAAACAGACATAAAACGCCCACAAGATCCAGATCAAATCATGGAACTGAATTGGACCCGGAATGGTCCATTTGAACACTATTGGAGTTAAAGACCCATAACGGTCCATTTACTCAGACCCAACATTGAGAACCAGTGTGTTAAAAGGACACACCGTTTGATGTATTTATTTATCTTAAAGCTTGACTCGCACTGCTCATTTTATATCCTCTGAGGTTGTTCTGCGCTTTTAAGGATCGTGTTCGCTTTGATAAGACATTATAAGGCAGTATACACCCATTCTACCAAGGTTATTTGTTTTCCTGTTTCTCTTTACTAAGTACTGTGGCCTATACTTGATTGTATCAATGCAGTGCGCATTGCTTTAAACACCATTGTTCCGAGTAAATACTGTTGTGTTACTCACATCCTAACAAAGCAAAGGAGGGTGTAGCAACAGGAAAAGACTGACCCACCATTTACCTCCTCCCCCCCACCCCCTTTCCATTTATAGCTGAACTTTTCTCACCAATTTGAATGAGTTTGTAACGCAGGTGCAGTTACAGTATTACCGTTTGAAGATACTGCTACACCTTTACTCCAAGTTTTTTATGTATTTTTTGGTTTTTGGGAGGGAGTAATGCTGCTGCACATACAATACATTACAACACAAGTTTCAATTGACAGACAAGAAGAGACACTCAGATTTTCCATAGTATAGAGTGGTTTAAATCGATCTCATTTTAGGGAACACACACACACGAAACGTGGGCGTGTGTGTTTATTTCAGGTAACGTAAAGAGGTGACAGAAATAGTCGTTGGCACTCACCATATCCTGTGAGTAACAACAGGAATGGCAGCAGTGAGACAGAGCCCTGTGGCATCCCGATGGCGTTGCCTCCAGAGTTCTCCTAGACCACATGACCCTCCTCATCCACCATCCCACAGCTCTGCATGGGAATCAACAAGGCCACAGTGAGGAGAACCAGTTTTTGTTATCATGATATACAGTAGAAGTAGCTTAAATCAGTGGTTCTCCCCCCCCCTGCACACACATACACACACACACAACTCATGGGTGTCCCTGGACAACGTTGAGAACCACTGGCTAAAATGTTGTGATTTCACGGTCTTAAAGGCTGCATTAGATTAAATATACAATAAATGTTTGATCCTATTCATCACAATACTGACGGTATAATTTCTCAACGTTTTTTTGTGTGTAAATATCTTCTAAAACGCACCTAAAATATCATCACATTATCAATATTGCAGTAAAACGTGACAGGCCCATGTGATCGTCATTATCGCTCATCATGCGAAAAGCTTGACATCTCAATCTAAAGTGACATATACGGTGATGATGAAGCAGGCTGACCTGTGACCTTTTATAATGGCCGTCTCTCGACACAATGTTGGCTGCAGAGCAAATTACAAGCATAGCAAGTGTGCATTCTTTTATAAACCACACAAGCCACAGGACAGCTAGAATGGTGTTGACCACAGTGGTGTCTTCTTCTGCCTTTGTCTCTGCTACTGTATACAGTAGGTTCAGAAGTGCACACAGAAGTGCAACAGAAGGTCTTCCACCCACCCCGGCCGGCCGTCACAAAATTTATGACCATTGAATGCTCAGGATGTTGCCAAAACACAATGAAAATGTTTTCCATCATTGTGTTTTGTTTTTCCATCCAGTGCTCATGTCAGAAACAATATGGTGCAAGAATAACTTCAAGGCTAGTAGCTTTGCTCATGTCTCCACACCGACTGACTCATTCTTTGTTTTGGAAGATTAATGAATTATAATCAAAATACTCTATATGAGAACATAGACCACACTTGGGATGATTCAGCTCTCCCAGTATTTAACTTGCAAATTCAAGACGTGCAAAAAACATACAGGCTAATTGCCAAATATTTCTGCCAAACGATTCCTCAGTGGCTGTGTCTGACAAAATAATAGTTTTGTGCATTTCCTTGGTACCCCACGCAGTAAAATCCTCTGTTATCCTCGGACAGTAACTGATCCAAATAGATCCACATAGCCTTAAGGGTCCAACTGTAATGGGACATTTTTCCACTCTCAGTGAATCAGTGTTAAATGAACACTGGCAGTTTTGACTGTGTGTAGCCTACTCTAGAACTACACAAGTGAGTGAGTGAGTGACTAAATGAATAAAGTAAATCAGAAGGTAAACATTTGGCCTGTTTCCTCATTTTTCTTAGTCACCATTCAAAGTTGAGTATGGAGGAGGATGGTCTTTAATTTTCACATTTTACAACTTCCTAATAATTTAGATACCCATGAATTTAGTCATAGACTGCTGGTGGGATATCCAGTCCTATATCACTCAAAATAGAATCAATTGTCTTTATTAGGTTGCAGAAGGCAGCTATAGGCTATGTTTCCATCTTGTTAGAGAAACTATCTCGATGTTCTTGGTGACTTGATAGAAAACCAAAATCAATGTCCTTCCATTATGTTTAAGAACATCTGGGTTTAATCAAAAATCATCAATTAACACTGCGAGGGTGTATGGGGATACAAGGTGACATCCTAGCTCTTTCGACGCAACTCACCGCAACTGCTCATTTAAAAAAAACGTATAAGATATTGAGTGATCAGTACCTTATGTTACTGTATGTCTTAAGTCTATTACGTTTATCCACTGGCTTTTGTCAGGAAACATCTGCCCATAGGACTCTCAAGTTGTAACTAGACTATAGTGACTAAACAGTTGACACCCCTTTCTTACCGGGTAGCTAATTATCTTTAGCCTTACAAAGCCAGCAAAAAAAAGAAAGAAGTCTACTTACATTTCGTCTAGTGTCAGCGCAACATTATTCCGCTCGACTTAGTTTTCCCATCTACTGTCTTGTTATCATAACGAGTGAGGAATAATAAATAAGGATTTATTAAACGCATGAATGAAATACAGTCTCAGTGATCATCAAGCAGCTTAAACTGCGGGACAGCAGCAGTACGGAGCTGTATGTCGGAGGAGCGCCTCTGTGGTGGGAGAGCGTGTGAGAGGCGCTACAACATGAACGCGCATTCTGAGGATACCCGCACGCTGTCTTGACCACCAATTACATACATGGCTTATTGAGCTAAATTTGAAGCGGCATGCAGCATTGTCTGCTCTGATGTATGCTTAGGGGTCTGCCAGAAAATGTCAAATAATATGGACGTAAAGGAAAATTTGATTCGAAGTAGCTAAGTGGAAGATTTAATCAAGATAAAGCAAATCCCAAAATGGACTTTGGCATAAAACCTGGTTAGTAGACATTTTCAGAATATTGCCACCCGTAATAATTCTGTCTGCTGTTGCTCCTGCTGCTTCACCAACCCAAAGAGTGCAGTGTCAACAAAAATAAAGAAGCTGGAAAACAAAAGTATAAAGCCAAATCTGATCAAACGGCAAACCACAACTAAATCCCCTCCCTCTCCTGGCCTGGGGACACGTTATGGGCAATACAAACAGTGCATTATAAGGCAGTGAATCACTGAGGAGCGTCGGGATTTATCTTTACAGAGAAGCAATAACACACTAGGGTCACCATAAGGTTAATGCACAGGTGCCTTGTTGTTGTTGCCTGGGGGGAGAAACTGACTGGAGAAACACGTGAGGCAAGATGGATGTGAGGCTGTATTTCATCATGGCTACAAATGACAAAGCAAAAAAACATTTCAGACATGGAGATGTCTGAATGACAGGATGTTTCAAAGTTACATTGATTGATTGATTCTTTTTTATTCCACAGTTTGCAGAATAGGTACATTTTGAATGAAAGCACAATACAAAAACTTTGTGGACAACCATGAAAAAGCATGTACACCGTTTGCAACAGGGTCCACCGTTTTCAATTCATCAGAGCACATAGCATGCAGGGATGGTGGGGGGGAACCCCAGGTGTCCTATAGGGGGTCCCACACACTTTTTTGGCTATTTATGTACATGCCTTGCCGCCTAAATATCTACAAGTTCACAACCCAATGCCAACCCAATGAGCTTGCAGATGTGGGTTGACAAATCTCTTATGGCTGGTTTCCTGGCACATCTTTTAAAATTGGGATCTGCAGCCTAACAACACATTATTTGGAGGCCTTGACCTGAAAAGGTTTGTGAACCTCTGATCTATACAGACACATCAGTGCCAAGAGAAACATTATGAGCCACATTTATGCCATATGAGGCAGAGAAATACAAATGTGTTATGACACACACAGGCCTAATGAATGTGTCATAGAATTCTTGTATAGGCCTACTGGTACAGTCTGTACTGTACCGTCCGCCTGATATCTATCACAATTAATCTGCGCTTCACTCTCACGCAGGCTACATAACCTGAATGACAAGTTGGTTTATAATCCACTGACAACAAACTATTTCAGGTTCCAAAGAGATAGGATGACACTCGGTGTGTCAGTCAAGAGGACGTGAATTAACCTGGCGATGCACTATAGCGTGGCGTGTCAGCTACGTCTTGGCATGCACGGACAGGGACGATTTCATGTATAGTTACAGCGAATGCTCCCCCAAATTAAGTTCAAGGTTCGTGTCGTCGTGTGTATGAATCTTATTAGCATGCGATGACCTTGGCACCGGGCCAGTGCTCAAAGGTTTCCTGTGAGCCAATTTGAGTCCATCTAGCCATCAATGGGCGAACCACATGGCAGGGTAATCTAATCAGTAGAGTTCTGCAGTGCAGACCCTCATGTTCAAACCAGGGAAAACAGGAAGCTACTGTATAGCAGAGAGAGGAGTGGAGCTGGCGAGCTGCAAACCCTCTTTACTGCTCAGCTCTGTGCACAATAGGAACAAAGGGTTTGGCTAATCTCTGTTTTAAGACGCTCGAATAGAGAGAATTAGGCTGCTTAAAACAAAAAAGAAAAGGAAAAAAAAAACATAGCCTGCACAGTGACTCTCTTAGGTACAGTATTGTTCCACGTGACTTCTAGTTAGGGACCAAGCCTGAAGGGACTTCGTCGTCTCTTATTGTATTTGTCTGTTACGCGTATGCGACTCCTCATGACAAAAAATGTTTGTGTTCTGACTTTTGACCCCTGACCTTTAGATCACCTGCCATTTTGAATTATATGAAAAACAATTAAAATTCAATCTCCTCCCGGGATCAAAATGCACAAAAATGTCAATGTTGGACCTATACGGACAAAAAATTGCGAGTAAAAAATACGTGAAGTGAAAGAATTAAGGTTTTATGAGCCAATGAAAATTGCAGTTTTATGAAAATTCTTCTTCTGCCCCAAATACATAAATGCAGCGTCAAATGTTTATGAAACTTTACAGTACGGTAGAGAGGGTCATGCCAAATAGCACTGAAACCTGTCTTACTCCAATTGGCCATTGGGGGTGCTATAGCAATCGTTTACAGGCATAACTCATGCCTCGTTTGGCCAACAAGCATTTACCATTTTTATCTCTGTGACCTCCAATCTACACTGTAGAATCATCAGTATTAATTTAAATAAGAGTGTAGGCCTACACATGTTACCAAATGGAGTCTCGCAGTTACATAATATTTTCCAAACTATCAATCAGTTTCCTGGAGTCTAAACGACGCAGAGCACTGGCACAACATCAGCTACACAGAAGAAGAGGAGTTTTCCTGTTGTGTGTGAGAGAGCATACCTAGAAACAGGTTTGTTAAAGCTCCACCCCTTGTCAGACTCATCGGAGGCGATAAGATTGAATTTCAGATCACACACACAATTTGAGGAGGACAGGCTTTCCATCTTTCCATCAATAGCTTGCCTACAGGAGAGAATACTGACCCAGACCACTGGAACCTGCTACTGACTGTCAGCGGAATGGACTTTAACAACAACCACGATTCACAGTGAAGTAAACTTCAGGGAACATTTCAGAGAGGGAGTGTGGCCACGACTGACCGACTTCCTGTATTGAGTAGTTTTTGTATAACTACAAAAACAAAATGGCTTCCGAGGTGTGTCTCTCAGAAGAGGATTTTTCCTGCTCTGTGTGTCACGACGTCTTTAAAGATCCTGTTCTCCTGTCATGTAGCCACAGCTTCTGCAAAGCCTGTCTGCAGGAATGGTGGAGAGAGAAGAGAATAATGCAATTTGTAAGGAAGTACATTCAACAGGTAATCTACCCCGTAACCTGGCTCTGAATAACCTGTGTGAGGCATTCATACAGCAGAGAGTGTCAACAGGGTCTGAGGTTGAGGTTCTCTGTGGTCTGCATGCTGAGAAACTCAAACTCTTCTGTCTGAAATGTCAACAGCCAGTGTGTTTTGTGTGTCTTCATTCACAAAAACATGCCAAACACAGTTTCAGACCCATCAATGAAGCTGCTCTGGATCACAAGGAGGAAATCCAGAGATTACTGAAGCCTTTACAGAAGAATCTAGAAGTCTTCAATAAAGTGAAAACAAACTATGACCAAACAGCAGAACGCCTTAAGGTCCAGACCCGGCACACAGAGATGCTGATGAAGGAACAGTTTAAGAAGCTTCATCAGTTTCTAGAAGAGGAAGAGAGGGTCAAGATCGCTGAACTGAGGGAGGAAGAGCAGCAGAAGTGTCAGATGATGAAGGAGAAGATTGAGGTTCTGAATAGAGATATATCAACCATTTCACACACAATCAGAGCCACAGAGGAGGAGCTGAAAGCAGAACACATCTCGTTCCTGCAGAACTACAAGACCACAATGGAAAGAGTCCAGCGCACACCACCAGAACCACAGCTGGTCTCAGGAGCACTGATACACACAGCCAAACACCTGGGTAACCTGACCTCCAGAGTCTGGAACAAGATGAAAGATGTTGTCTCCTACACTCCTGTCATTCTGGACCCCAACACTGCCCATGCAGAATTGATCCTGTCTGATGATCTGACCAGTGTGAGACGTGGAGAAAGACAGCAGCTTCCTGACAACCCAGAGAGGTTTGACTACTGGCACATGGTCCTGGGTTCTGAGGGCTTTAACTCAGGGACCCACCGCTGGGATATTGAGGTTGGAGACAACACATGCTGGTCACTGGGTGTGGTATCACAGTCGTACCAGAGGAAGGGATGCACAAACGATGGATGCTGGGAAATGCAATTTACTGAAGGTGCATACAGTACTGGAGCAACACCCTCCAGACACTCTGACTCACCCCTGTCATTCACTTATCTCTCATTGAAGCAGAAACCTCAGAGGATCAGACTCCACCTGGATTGGAACAGAGGAAAGTTGTCTTTCTCTGATCCTGATACTAACACACACATACACACCTTAACACATACTTGCACAGAGACACTCTTTCCATACTTTTGGACTAAACAGTTCAAAATCCCTCTTAGGGTGTTAAGGGGGAAGGTCTGTGTAACTGTGGAATAAAGTAGTTACTACATGATGATCTTGATGATGACAAACTATCAGCACTATAAAATGTAATATTAATCAATTAGTGGCTATTATTAGGCCTACTATAAATTCAAACTAGAAATAGGGTACTTATGTACAAGACATTATACTTTTACAGTTTTATTTTGTGTGTAGAGGCATATATTATTTACCTTTTATTTCTGTTGAAATAATATATCTGAAATAAAAGAAATCTATGTATAGAAATGATTTGGAAAAAAATCAACCTAAACCACCATTAACGTTTTGAATTATATGAAAAACTCTATTCAACTCTATTCTCTATTCAAATCTATCTCCTCCTGGGATCTTTGATCAAAATGCACAAGACTACACGTGAACTTTGAACCAATATCTAAAACCTTGTGGACCAATATATGGAGGCCTGCTGCAGTGCAGGTCATGGACAAGGTCAGGGAGAGAAGGATAATATGCCTGGCAGGGCACTGTCAGGTTCCCAGGACTGGTGGCAAGCAAACTGACACTGTGGGAGCCAACCCAGGGCACAGTTAGGAAGGGTAAGAGGCATACCACCTACAGCAAAACCACTGAGATCAAGAACCTGATGCTGGATAGGAGTGAATGGAGGGCAGTGACCCAGGAGTCCTTCAAAGTATTCAATACAGTACCAAGAAAACCTTGCAAGTAGGAATAAAGATCATTTGGGCAACGTGTGCTATGCCTGAAATATGCAGATCTACACAGGGAAACCTATGGAAGGCTGGGGAACAGGGCATGTACTGTATAGTATGTTGTACTGGACATGACAGTGGGTCTCCAGGGGCATAATATCACGTGATACCTTTTTTAAAATCATATGCACTTGGTCAACAGCTGCCTGAAACGGTAGCTCACCATGGTGGGGACACGGAGAATGCCTGACCTAACCTCTGCACTGTCGTCAACCAGAGTATGAGCAAAACGCCTGGGTCCACAAGACTAGAGTAAGAGAGACACTCTTGGCAATATTTACTTTCACTGACACGCTTGTGTCATACGTTTGTCATGTGTTAGAGATTCACTACACAAAGGTGGCTTGTGATCCACATGGTGAATGAATCACAAGCCCAAGAATTAAACAGGAAAGGTGTGCTCAATAGAGCAGAAGTCTTTGTCAGGAGGCACGCCAAATAATAACAGTGGTGTATGCGGTTAAATTCCTACCTACAGTCACGAAAGAGAGCAGCATGTGATTACCATCCTCTCTACTGTCTTCCTCCTCTCTCATACACATTCATTGTCTGGCTACCCCTCTTCATCGCACTCTCTGTCTGAAGCATGTGATGACGTTTTGGGGATGTGCGTGAGATCGAAACGGCACATGGCAATGGTTGGGGGGGGGGGGGGGGGTTTTGTT
>OOFJ01009845.1:5098-19270 GCA_900323375.1 Benthosema glaciale | reverse complement strand
AGAGAATGTGTGTGTGTTGTGTGTATTCGTGTCAGTGTGTGTGTGTGTGTGTGTGTGTGTGTGTGTGTGTGCGTGCGTGCGTGCGTGCGTGCGTGCGCATGCGTGCATACGTGCAGACTGTACAAGCACACCTCGGTGGCCAGGATGTAAAGGCAGTGACAGCTTCATTAGGGCCCGGCCGCACAGGGAGACAGCACCGTCCAAAGGAGGACGGTGAAAGACGGAGAGGGAGGCGAGAGGAGAAGGGAGAGGAGGCAGAAAGAGGGGAGGAGAGAGAGAGAGAGAGAGACGGGACAGGCCAGGTCTCCTGCAGGGCCGGCCTACCATGTCAGTCCAGCCGAGTGGAGTCTGGGGCCGACAGCTGCTGTCTCCTTTAATGAGCCTTCACTGCTTTCACCCGCTTTCAATTCACCGGGCTGTCCAGCACCACTGCACTGCCCTAAATACACCCCCCTCCCTCCCCAAATAGTACACACACACACACACACACACACACACACACACACACACACACACACACACACACACACACTCGCACACTCGTCAGACAGAGTTGAGGTTGTCTTCGGTTCCGCAGGTGATTCCCTCAGGTGTTCCATAATAGTTAAATGAATTCCTTGTCATCCTTTAATTAGGCCGTCTCATCTGGGAGGGTGTGACCAGTGTCACTTAAGAGAAGGCCAAAATGCCCTCAAAATAGAACGTGTTACTTGTATTAATGTGCACCGCACAGCTACATACCAAAATCCTGAGCCATCGACAGATACTGTATCATTGTCTTATTCACAGCTTCGGCCATATATAGAAAATAAACAACATTGATCAGTTCCTTTTTAGAAACGTTACCAAACATCAGTCAAAGCTGGCTAAACATTATTGTGCAGTGTCGTAGTTAATAAGTAATGGTAGTATATTTGTAAATGTTTTGTCTATACTTTCAAAATCAATCAGTGCTTTAAAAAGGATTAAAATGCAACCATAACATCATCATAAAAACTGTCCTTTTCCTCAGAGTGTAAAACACTTTCATAATGAACCACTTAAACCTCATACTAGTACATTGAGGTCCCCCAGGGGTCCATACTTCATCTCCTACTTTTTTCCCTACACGAAATAGCCAATCTACAAGGTTGTGAGCTTGTAGATCTATACATTTTCAGAGAATGTTTGCCCTTTATGCATGCCCAGGTAAATTAAGGGGCTTTAGGGTTGAAACCCTACCTTAGTGTAGCAGAAAATGGTGCTCAAAAATCCTTTGACAAAATTGCTTTTCTGGTGCCAGGTAATCCTGAACAGATTTTCCACAAAAATAATGTATCCCTTTACTTTAACTTTATTGTCCCATGCGGGCAAATTTGCATTGTATCGCATTTGAAGTGTCAGTTAATCTAAAAGTAAACCAGTAAAGGTAAAATGTAAGATCATAATACAGTCTACAGTGTACTGTAGAGGTCAATTCACCTTGCCATTTACCTTACCCAGATCTGGGGTGTGCCATACTCTCCCCCTCTTTGTCCTCTCAAAACAATATTTCTGCTTGAGTAGAGTCCCAGGACGTTCGGGTCTAGGACAACAGAAGAGTGGGAAGCATAGAGTTCAAGTCCATGATCACTCAACAAACATCACTTACACTAATTACATGAATACATCAGTTGATATGTATTGAAAAGGGGCTTGTATTGCATTTTTTTTGTAATTTGCTACAAGTAACTCACCTATTTACTTCTATTAACTTCTGTTAGCCTTCTGCTGCCTAGTCAGAGATGAAACAAAAATCCTATTACCAGAAGCTTATGATACACAGGTACAATGCGTTTTTATGTCACTCATGTGATTATGGCTACAATAACCCAAGATCTGCTCTAACATGCATGTGAACATGCTCCAGTTTCTACACAAATCCTTGCTCCAGCAATCCTCACCAAGACATCCAGTTCAACCATCAAGTAAATAATTCAAATGATCAATTCATTGATGCAATAAGTCGATATCATCTACAGGAGCATTGTTCATCATGTGACACCCTTTCTTGGATCTCCCATGATGTCTACACTCCCTCTACTGGGCTGTTGCAAAAATGCATTAATTTGAGACCCCAGTTCTCTTTTCCTCCACCCATGCCATTTCATACAAAAACAAATAATCACTGAAAAACTGACAAGTCAAATCTTTTTACAAAGCTCTTTTATTCATCCATTGAAAATAAAAGGTTTTGTTACTAAAAACCTGTTAGACATTCAGAATAAGATAACTTGGCAGCCTTTGCACAGTAGGCAGATAAAATAATGTATATTCAATATATTAAAATTAAGAATTTAATATCATTAAGAATTTCTCCAGGTACTTCATTTCTCAGTACCGACAGATTTACTAAAGAGAAAAAAGAAACATACCAACACTGAATAAAATGGCGATCACACATGTAGACAGAATTAAAGGACCAGTCAATTGCTTACACAAGAATATAGACAAAGAAGCAAATGCTAAACAATATTTAAACGTTTTAAGAGATAACGGAGAGGTATGGGAGCCAAAAGCCAACAGGCATAGTCTCTGTGCATAACTATAGTCCCTGGTTTCCTGAAGGCAGCACACCCGTACAGTTCATTTTCCCATAGCAGATTTGAACAGAAACGCACCAAGTGTTACCCCTCTGCTGTCAGCACTAAACAAAAGTACACACTTCCGGTTCAAATCCACTCAAAGCTATGAACCGGAGCAGGAAACTGGCACGCCACCTTCAGTGAAACCCAGGGCTATACAGTTATGCACAGAGCCCATTCTTCCCATCAGGAAGTCGGCACTCGGCTCTTCTGGCGAGTGGCGGCCGTCTCTCGTGTCCGATGTCCGTCTTCAGAGAACATCGACTTGCTGGCGAAGAGCTCCTTAGTGACCAATGGTGTTCAATGGTCACCAACGATGGCTCAAAGGGTAGCGTCCATACTTGATCCCAAACCCGATGATGCCGACCAAAAGCTGCTGTAAAGAGAAAGAGTCATCGTCATTTGGGATGGTCGATTAATCAAAAACCATTCCAGTCTACATGCGTGCATGTACACCAACAGTGTTAACAAAATAAAGTTAGTTAAATGTGTTCTTGGTGCCATATCAAAACAAAGATTAAACAAATGTGGAATTTGTCAGATTTTCAGTTTGGTATACCTGCTGTATCTAAATTTAAAATGGTGATCTTTGTACCATTCCTGGTTCTGGTCAGTGTCTACAAAAAAAATTCAAACTCATGGAATTTGTGCTTTCTTTACAGAAATCTAAAATGCATACATAAAAAGACGGGTCTAATAACAGCTTCCCTGTGGATGTGTGACAAGTTGACATCAGTCCAAATATGGAGACACGGCAGATCGGAGATAATTCACAAAAATGTGAAATATTTTCAGGATATCACTTCCTTGGCCTACTGGCAGTATTCAGAAGTCAGTGGTTGCCAGTGGTCTAACAAATTAGCCACTGACAAACAGAAAGCCCCTCTTCTAGATGCATTGACCCTCTGATTGAGGACAGCAGACAACAGTTATTTATGCTAAAATGATAACACAAAAATCCCTGTGGGCTCATTTCTATTGTGGTCCATCATACTCAATTCATAATTGCTAGTATTAATAAAGGAATCCTGTGATAATTACATTTCACAATCCGAGTCGTAGCAAGCTCTGCACCCATCTTCCATGGGAAAGCGGTCAATGCAGCTTCTTCTAGGCATCTGGATCGCCTGAGCCACTGTATACCTGGTCAGGCCCTGGACACACTTCTCTATTTTGGCCACACTGAGATTGGACTGGAGGAACAGGTGGAGTCTGCTGTCTGATAGAAGCAACGGAGTGTAGATAACACTGCCAAAAGAAGAGAGAATGTTAAGAGCAGTAGACAAACTTGGAAAATAAGCGAGTAACAGACACTTTTGGAAAATTACCAAGTAACAAATTACTAAGAAATCATATCCGTTGTGTGAACTTTAGCACTGCGAACTTGTACATCTGCCATTTTTAAACTTTTTTGAAAAATCTAATTAGTGTGAGAACTACTGATTTAGAAGGCATTTGTAAAATCAGCCAAAGGCAGTATAGGGTTAAGTCAGGTGACAAGTGTTTATTTCAAGTCTAGTAGGATTGTTACTTTTATCATTATGAGAAAGGTTTAGGGGGGGGGCTCAGCTTTCCCTTCCCTGTATACCAGTAGATGGCGATACTAGATTGCCTAGTGATTATATCTAAGGTTTTAGTACAGTTATTTTCTGGGGAGAGGGACACTCACTTTTCTAAAAACGTCCGCAGGCCCTCCATCCTCTGGTTGACCTGTTCCGTGTCGTTCACTCTGAAGAAGGGGTTCCAGGGGGGCAGCTTGGGTACATTTCTGAATAGAAAACACTCAAATCAAACCAGTGGTATGTTGCTTTTAATAATCAACAGAAAAATGGCACCATAAGGGAAACAAATCATTCTGATCTGTCTCATTAGTAGCATTGGCTAAATTGCTCCTGAATCTCTAATAAGTGAGATGCATAAATGGCCCATCAAAGACATCCATCAAGGAATTACAAAAGATTATCACTATAAAATAAAGGATATCATGTTTACTCTAAAACAATATATAAAATGGCCAAGATTGATAGTGCAAACTTACATGGGTGCATTCTCTTGCAGACTGTGGCGCAGCCAAACAAACTCATTGTAACGTCGCCTTACGCATGATGTCTTTTTCACAAAACACATGCTATTTGTCTACACAGGGGGAAAAAAAGAGAACACAATTTAACACAAGGCTGGTAGGGTACAATACTACATCCACACTTGAGGATTTCCCATTCCCAATACTTATACTCTACTACATCTCAGAGCCAAAGTTTTACTTTTACTCCACTACAATCATTTGAAAAGTTATTGTATATGAAAGTTAGTTACTTTGGAGATTATTTGTTTTATTAGAAAATAAAAAAAACATTAATCACTTAAACACTACATTTCAGATTCTGCAATAAGAGTACTTTAAGTTCTTCAAGTGCATTTTGAAGAACTGATAGATATTTTTGGGACTTTCACTTGTAACAGAGTACATCTACATTGCAGTATTGGTACTCCTACTTAAAACATTTGATTACTTTTTCCCCACCACTGACGATAGCTTCACTTGCAGACACTGAAATAATATATATTTTGGTGAGCGACAGTGTACGGTGAAGTAGGCCTATAAATTAACTGGACCAGTCTCTACTGGTCGTAGCCTTAACCTTGAGACAAAGCATATGCCAAAAAGCACTCACATTCAAACTGATCTCATAGTCGACGTATGTGTGCCAGAAGTCGACTCTGTGGCACATTGGATCTCGAACACAAATGCTGACAAATTCCTATAGTGGTGCAAAAATCCCACCCAGTGTGAGGAGAGTGGTATGCAGGTGTTAGTTTGTAAATACATCAAATAAGCCAATATAAACCATTTCTAATGGATGAAGCCTCGGCCTGGAAGAGAGGTTAGTGTTTCAACCACTACACTCTCCAGTTGGCGGGCCAGCAATGATTGGCCAAGTCACTGCCCGTCTCCTCCAGGGTTCCAGCTATAGACAAATCCACGGAGTGGCAGCCCGGACACAGCAATCACCAAGGCGCAACCAGCACCAGCTATAGCATTGGCTACACCCGGCCAACAGGCAACGCAGAAGTCTGCCGGCCAGGTGTAGTAAACCAGTGACCACACCCCAGCAACCACCGCACCCAGAGCGCCCACCGCACCCAGAGCGGTGGGCGCTCTGGGTACACGCAAATATATCCTTTCTCTCATGCCAGAACTAACAGGAGGCCCTCTCTGCCTTGTGCATTCCTGGGGGATAGCAGGCACTGAGAGGTCTATGGTTTGCCTCCTGCCTAGTGTCCTCCTCACTTAAAATAGACAAGGAGATGACAAAGTAAACCACAGTAACTGTGCTGAAATAGACTGCCACACACATCTCTGCCCATTTTGACATTTCCTGCCAGACTATCAATAAAGTTCATCTATCATCAATAAAGGCAGAAAAAGCCTAAAAAAAAAAAATCTTTTAGGGTTTCAGTTAGTTATGGTTTTAGGATAAAGCTGCATGTGTGGATACAATGGAAAAGGCATACAAACTGGACATGTCTCAGCACAGTCTTTCCACCAATGTATGTAACTCCCATCAACTTGTGCCAACCACTTAAGCCCTATATACTTTATGACAAATAATCTAAATGATTCCATTATAGCAATTTTATAAGATGAAAATAATAATAATAATAATAATAATAATAACTCCATGAACCATACATGAGATATCTAGATTCTAGATGCTTTGTGTGTGGAGAGCTGCCACTCACCGTGTCATTTACACTGTCCAACAGATTGTCCATAGTTTGTAAAGAAACCTGAAAAAAGATTTCGGCAGACAGTTTTATATGGTAATGCCTAAACATGAGTTTGGGATTCAGGAACTATAATGTGCCTACACCAGAAATGTCCAGCAAGAGTTTAGTGTGGCAAAAATGTCAACCACCAGCAATATAGATTGAAAACTACTTATGGCCTAACAAAAGATTGATTATAAGCTAGCCATGGGTCACATGACGCTCGTACTGACAGTAATGTCCCAGGGGGTAATTATGAGCTTACTTCACAAAACATTGAATAGCCTGAATAATATGAGCGTCATGTAAACCATGACAAATGTCAGAATCAATAAATAAGTCTACGAGAGTGCAACATTTGCTCCATGTCCAGTCCAGAACTGGCAGGGCTAAGTGGTTCCCAAAGTGGGGTTCGGGGCCCCCAGGGGTTGTTCAACGAGTTCCAGGGGGTCCCCAGCTAATTCATAGTTTGGAACAAAATGGACCCTTGTGGGTCTGCAACTCAGTGTACTGGAACCAACTGGACCATAACTACTGGTTCCATTTTGTACACTCACGTTAAATTGATTTTACACTATAGGCCTACATTGGGTCCTATAAATTCAAGCCAAACCGGGGGGCCTTTGAAATGAATGGTTGAAAAGATGGCCGTAAAAATATCTTATGGGGGTCCCTGGCATATATTTTCAAATGGGGGGGGGGGGTCTGCAGGCTAAATAGTGTACGTTATTTTGGGGGTCCTTGACATATACGTTTTGGGAACCACTGCCACAAACTATAACCTTTACATCGTAAACGGTCAGTGTATATACGTGGCCTACATCTGATAGCATGCAGTTTAGTTTTTTTCTCCTTTCGTAAAATCTGTCAGCATACATACGTTATACGTAGGCCTACCTTCTTTGGACTCGAATGGGAACGCCGTTTGCGTGTTTGCAGCTGATGGGGTGTTGTTACCTCCCAATGCAGAGTATTATCTTATCTCTCCGGTTAAAACTAGTATCTAAACTAGGCCTACTGCAAAACAGCAGAGTAAAATGTCTATTAAAAAAGCTTTGGCTTGCTCGAGTTAAAATCGCATGGCGCTATAGGCCCATAGAGTTCGATAGGGTAGACCTAAGCACTGACTGTGAGGAAGTCTACAACTTTACTATAGTCAAATGCCAAACAAAACACGCCTGTTTCGCCAGTGCTCCTTTTCTGCGTATCGGCTATCATCATGCCCACCTGCGCACGATTGCAATCACCTGATTGGAAGGTGATTGCCGTCAACGACCAGGGGTCTTGGAGTTCCAGGGGGTCCCCAGCTAAAATATAGTTTGGAACCAAATTGACCCTTATGGGTCTGTAACCCTGAGTGTACAAAATTCCATTGGTTCCATTTGTACACTCTCAGAGTTAAATTAACATTGATTTTACAATATAAAGTGGGGTCTATAAATGCCATTAAATGGGGGCCGTAGCCTGTTGCATATATCAAACTAGGGGTCCTTGAAATGAGAATGTTTGAGAATCACTGTTAGAGCTGTAAAAAAAAATCTCTGATGGGGGCCCCTTTTTCAAATGGGGGTTCACAGGCTAATGAGTGTCATTTTGGGGGTCCTTGACATGAAAAAGTTTGGGAACCACTGATTTAAGAGGAAAGAATGAATAAAACATGCTCTTTCAATTTCCAAAACGCCACCCAGCCAGTCCCTGGGCATATACAACAGTTCATTCTATATTACATTATTATGCCCATTATATGTGTTCAATTCTAGGCTTGCTTGTATCAGCATAATTGCAATAATTACATATAAAAGAAACAATAGAAATAGTGAGGGGGGGAAACCTGTACCCTTCCTACCGTTTACAATAAGTTACAATTTAAGTTCAGTTAATTTCCATAAAATGACATTGAACAATGGCAATATGTTGTTTTGCTACATGAATATTAGAGCATGGCTTACATGCCTTGCAGCCTTAAGTTGAAACCAGTATAAGACCTTTTATATTCCCAGTTTAATGTTCAAGTTACCTACACACACTCAAGGAAAAATATTATATACTTATATATGATATATGATATGAAATTTGATATGACATGGTGCTATGTGACATGGCATGTTGTGACTTGTGACCTCAGTTGTGGTGATCAGCTCTGACTTATCTGCACCAGATATTTCCATTCTAATCAACTACAAAATGAACAAATCTCAGATTTATCAAGTGATGAATAGACATCACGAAGATGACCTCAGCCGTTCAGTTTTTTAAAAGTTCCATAGGTCAGACACTCTAAAAACTAAAACTATTGCATATCACAGTTATATTTCTTAAATAGTCTGCTGTCAACAAGCTGCAAATTCTGGGAAGCTATGGTCTGCTTATTTGCATACAAAGCCCCTTTGTCATGGGTGTAATTCAAGAGATGGAAAGTTCCCATGGTTTATGCACCAGTATCACCAGAGGTTGTGGTACTTATTATGATTATGGCCAAAACGTACATGGCCCTAGAAAATCAACAAGTGTGGGTCTAAATGTGGAATCCATCTATTTTCACTGCATACATAAGCAGATAGATCAGAGATCCATGTACATTTGTGAACCTTAAACTGTTGTGTACTGTGACAAATGACATAACTGATGATTATGTTGCATGGATTTGAGGATAATTTGAGTGAAAAAAAGTGTGAAAGTTAAAGACTTAATTGTGTGGTATAACTGTGCACTGATAGAACTGCGTTGGTAACGGGGTACACATAGAAATGTGAGGGGTAAACATTTTGTACTGGCCTCATGCTTGAATGTTGTATAAAGGGCATATTTAGTTCAGGTTCAAAAAGAACATCTGGAGAGACAGACTTCCTTTAGAACAGAGATAAGTACCCTTTCATAGTATAGGAGCTCAAGGTCTTTTAGATAGAGAAACTGTGAGAAACAGCTCCATGTTATCATGGAAATAAGTCCCCAGGACTTTTTTGTGTTACCATTTTAGCCTGAATGTCCAGGTTTTTGACTAATAAAGTATAACCAATCAATTAGCTCACTCTGAACATGGAAAAGGAATTCTTCAAGTGGGAGTAGATTCACTATTTGGAACTACAAGATCTTGTAGTACAGACCCCCCCTCAAAGCCTGGGGGTCCTCAGACCCCACTTTGAGTATAATACAAGCCTATATGTAAGACTGTCACATTCTACTACGGTCCTGCTACAACACCTGAATTCTCCGAGTATCAATAGATCTGTCACCCAGGCCTAGTTATTTCGTGAGCTTTGAGAAAGTTGACATTTTTACCAACATGACCCAAGCATCCCTATACTGGGCATGCCATAATAGGAAAACATTCTGTAATAAAATCAGATCTACAAGCTTACATCACAACGAACATGGCCAATGGGCTTTTAGCTCTAGCCCAGAGAAGTCACTCATTCAATGTGTATAAAAATAGCAATAGTACTTAGGTGGTACTGGCCACAAAATCCAGTTATTTCTTCTTATTTTAGCTACTAAATAGAAGCATGAACTTATAGAATCAAGCACAGAACTATTTGTGGACAATTCTTGAGGGGGGGGATTTGTTGGCCTCCAGTTGGAGATCATAAGTTGCTTAGATATGGTACAATCTACACAGTATGACACAAGCCAAGCCAACCAGCCATCATATAAATTTATTATATGTGACCAAGTGCAAATACTTTTAAAGGGAAATAAAATATACACCCCATAATGTATTTAAAATGATCAGTTGTAAAACAAGAAACAAAAAAAGGACAAGCAAGAGGAACATATGCTGCTTTTCATATCAAAAACTACAACAATGAAATAAAAACAAGTTTATTATATAAAAAAAAGAAAATCTTGATAACACAGTCATGTAATGAGCAAAGTAATTCAATTCAGTGTGTAATGCAACCATTTACATTGGTTCTTCCGAGATAACAAGTTTGTGTTTGTGCCCGACACAAACTAGAAACTACACTTTGAAACTCCCATGAACATACAGAACGAGACATGAAGGAACTGTAACGTCAGTAACTGAGGAAAATAGATGGGAGGTAACTACTGAGCTTCATCTTCGGGACATGAGTGCCATGTCAGTCTCTCTTCATAGAACGAGATGACCACTTGAGGGCATCGAGTATTGGCCTCTCGGGCTGGAACTAAGTCTGCTTCATCAGAGTCCTTCCTGTAGGGCAGAAAAGAATTCCAAGTTTCACTCCAAAAGTGCCGGGGTTACCACCCGTCCTTTAAAATAACGTTTCGTCACGTACTTGGATACTACAACACATTTCCCGTAATGAACCGATACGGAATGCACTTTGTCCCGTATTTTAAGGTTGGGGAATAAATACGACGGGGCGATTTATCTGACAAATCTGCTGTACTCCTCTGCGTCCCTCCGTTCTGTTCCTGCATGTGAGCTCTCAGCTGTGAACCTGGTGTGTGAGAATGCGCTCAGCAGCAGCTCATTTACTCGACAAATGAATTAGTGCTTTCAGTGTTGCTATGAACACCATCCCTCCACACCATGTGATCGATATTCTGACCACAACAAACCTGAAAGCATGTCGATGCAGCGAAAGTACGGCTCAGAACACGAGTTGGCATAACATTTTGAATTTCCTGATGAAGACCTTCAAGGACCTCTGGGTTGTCCCCATTTCCCACGTTGAGTATGACTACTAGCCTATATGTACTTTCATACTGTATATTGTAATTTACTTACTAAATAATTTGCCGTCTATTGCCTAAGACTGTTTTACACAGAAAAATGGGCACCTACACCAGAATACTTTACTGTAATAAAAACAAATCCTGCTCCGTATTGTCGGAAAATGCGCTTCATCTGGCAGGTGTGAAGGCTCATTCGAGTCTGATACGGATCTAACAATTGCATTTTAGTTCGCAAAAAAAAAAAAAACTTCGATTCACTGCAGGTGTGAATGCAATCGCATCAAATAAAGGAAATTAAATGTGAGGAGTACGAGTAGTAAACAGTTGGAGAGGGCATATTTTACGAAGCACAAAGATGTCACGTTACTATGGATACTGGATAGAAGTGGTTGAATGAGGATAAACGTTGAATACTACATTTTGCGCTCCCGTCTCCACTGTGCCTCTGCCATGTGCCCAAACGAACAGTCACTTCATGTCCTAACTATTACTCAAAGCATATTTTAAGTGTATTTCACTGTGTCGTTTATTAATTGAACACATTGATAAAGCTCCCTGGTGCGTTTCCTTGATGTGGTTGATACAGCGCAGTGTAAAAGGCAAACGCAGCAAATTGGGGATGCAAGAATGATGCAAATTTGCCACCCAATCACGTGAATGGACCAAGACCAATGTTCAGCTGTGTGGATGACTTGCTTATTAATATTTATGACTCACCACTTCATCAAAAACATCAACTCGCCGCTGCTGTCTGTTGCACCGATGATCCTCTCTGGATCTAGGTTTCTGGCAAACCCACGGGGCTTCTCAACCTACGAGAAGAAAAAAGACATTTATCACTCAATAAATGGTCATGTCTCAAGGAAAAGCTTATACGGTTGAGTGTTTTATTAAACTCACCACATCCTTCTTCTTAGCGTCCGCCTCAGGATCCTCTGTTGAGGACTTTCTTTTGGCGGTTGCCGGCTTCTCCGACACATTCTTCTGTGCTTCAAGAAATGCCGATATCAGCTCAGGGCAATCCAGATTCTCCTCTGGCTCCCATGTGTTGTCCGCCCTGGAGGAAATGGCAACAATAGCATAAACCAGTGGTCATCCAGGTTGAGGGGGTTCCAGGTGGTCCCCCGCTAAAATGATGGAGTTAACCAAATGGACCCTTATAGATCTTTAACTCTTGAGTTAAATTAACATCTGCAATACTTAATTTACAAGAAGTCTGCACTATTAGAGAATGTAAAACAATATGTGTTATTTTGATCAGCATTTGCTCGTTTCCTGTGGTACCAACAATCAATCAATACAGCATGGAATTGTGGACAAACATTTAGAGGCTGAATGTCAAATAATCACGGTCTGTGGCTGAAATGCTGAATAAATAATGGGCCTCGATATGAAAAGGGTTGAAAACACAACAGTATTCACATGCACAGGGGAAGAACTTCCAGCTCAGGGGGTGCAGGGGCACAGCAAACTCACTCTGTAAATCCTTTCCACTTGAGGAAGAACTGCACTTTCCCATTGACAATGCGCTGATCAATCACTCTCTCCACAACAAATTCTTCGGGCACCTCAGTCGTCGTTGTCGTCGTCGCCGCAGCAGCAGCAGTCGCCGAAGGTGCCTCCTTCGACTTTGATCCTGCTGTTGTCTTCTGCTTTTTGCCCATATTGCACTGAAACAGGAGAACACTCGAATTTGGAAGTGCAATAAACTAGAATAAAATGCACAACAATTATTGTGAAATCATGGCGACCATCTCGCACATTACTTGTTTAATGCACCACCTTGAGTTGTACCTTTGCCTGTTATTTGTCATATACAAGACAGTTATCAAACAAAACTAAATGGGAAACCATTTACGTCTCCAGCAGGTGTTACTGCTGCCCTTAATGATGCATAATTGCATATATTATTTATAAGGAACTAAAAACCCAGGCAATATGGGAAAAAAGCTACCGTAGCCTTCCTTCCCAATAGTGAATTATTCAAGAAAGAAAAGGAAATGTGCAAAAACTTTGCTCCTTTTGTTTATTTTATTTATTTATTTTTAAGAAAAAAAAAGGGGGGGGAAATGAATGCATGTTTAGCTCCTTTTAAAGGAAAGGCAGCCATGTTTCTAGCAAAGCTCATCTCAAGAGTAATATATGGGCTGGGGCAAAGAAATAATTGTGTATGGTTAAATTACATAATTATCAACATAGTATAAAACATGACTTCTCCAACTACCATGGTCCTTGATGAGCTCTACAGCAGTGGTTCCCAAAGTGGGGCCCAGGGAACCCCAGGGGGCCTTGGGGGAGTTACAGGGGGTCCCCAGCTAAATGATAGTTTGGAACCAAAGGGACCCTTATGGGTTTTAACAACTCACAAATGGAACCAAATGGAGCTGTCCTGCACTCTCAGGAGTTAAATTAACATTGATTTTACAATATAAGTTGGGGGTCCCAGAGATAGTAGAAATAGAAATGCCATTAAACGGGGGTCCGCACGTAGACGAATTAATGTCAAAATGGCATTTAATCGAAATTAAACAGGTTGAGAATCACTGCTAGGGCCGTAAAAATCTTCTCTTATGGGGGTCCCTGGCATATATTTTCAAATGGGGGTCGGCGGGCTAATTTATGTCAATTTGGGGGTCTTTGACGTGAATTTTTTGGGGAACCACTGGCTTAAAAAGAAAACGGGCCGCTTCACCACTTGCTAGCATTAGCCTTTAGCTACAGGACGCCGGGCCTAGATTAGAGGGACATTTAAATGTATGCTCACGTTTAAACCCGGCAGGCTGGATAATGTAAATCGGTGGAAAAACTCAAATTAGCTGCAATGGTTCTCGTTTCTCCGACAGAATCAATCGTACGTTGGGCTTATTGCCGTTTGCCGTTAGAGAAGCAGTAAAAAGCCTGGAATAATTGTGCTGCCTACTACTACTCTGGGCGTGCAGTTTCGTGCAGCCCTAAAAGAGCAGATCTGCAAGCTCACAGGCTCCCAACGCGCTGTGAGTCTGTGAGCTTGCATATCCGCTACTAGTGAGCATCGCAGCAATAAAAGTTGGTTTTAACGTCGTGCATTTTTGCTTCACGAGGGGGAAATGAAGCCATGGTCGACGTTAAAACCAACTTTTATTGCTGCGATGCTCACTAG
>OOFJ01009747.1:1104-11662 GCA_900323375.1 Benthosema glaciale | reverse complement strand
TAATATATTGTTTTGCAGGGCGGGCTGGTGCGGGTTGGCTCTGTGGCGGGACGGGACGGGGCGGGTTATGAAAAAAGCCGGCCCGTGCATCACTACAACACACACACACACACACACACACCACAGTATGTTTCGTTTTAGAGCCTGTGTAAATCACAGCCGCTAGACGGTCAATGGCACACGCACACATCTGAAAGCACCTTAACTGTCCTGTAAGACTCAATCATAAACACCATGGTTTCACAACACTCATAGAATACGAAGTAAAATAAATTGCACGCGGGCCTGCGCGGTGCGCTGCGTGTATGCACGGAAGCAGCAGCAATAAACAAGAATTAATAGGCCAATATAATGCATGTGTCTCACCGTACCTATTTTTCTTGCGTCTTCCACAATTTGTCTTTGAACTGCATGATCATCGTGCCCTCTCAGTGGAAGCTCCAAGCTTAGCTTCTGTCCTTACAGTAATGACCTTAGTGCCCATGAATCTTATTGACCTAATTCCAGGACATGCCTGTTTCTTGGTCCTTTGCAACAATCTCTGACAGCCAGCAGTGCATTATAATGGGGCGTCTTATTTACTGTAATGACACTTGCATTCTGACAGAGTCTGAATGGATATGATAGAATACAATCGTCTTCCGTGACCGGGGAAAGATGCACAGCGTAACTCAGACGGCAAATGAGTCAGACAACGTGGTTTTGCATGCGGTTAGGCTTAGGGACAGGGTTAGTAATGGGACAAGTCAGACCAACGCAGCATTGGAATAATGAGCCAGGCCATTACATGTAGACATGGCACTCTGTAGTGTAGTGTATACACATTATAGTTTCATTATATAGATATTCCACTGTTAGGTTCTTAGCTTATGTATGATTCTTGATGACCGTTTTTGTATGTAACTGATGTATTACCATGTTTTGTTCTCGCTACTGTAAAGCCCTAATCACACCAAAGGGTCACTGTGCAACTCCTTGGATCCAGACGGTTGCAAGGAGTTGCATGGTGACCCTTTGGTGTGATATGGTCAGTTGAATGCCATGCGTTGAATCGCTTGGGTCAACGTGTGTCAAAGTGCGCCAACGCGTGTCAACGTGCAACAAGACACATCTTGACCCTTTGCTGTGATTAGGGGTTAAATCGCTCTGGATTTAGAGCGTCTGCTAAATGCCTAAATTATAAATTCATGGAACAAAACAATATCCACTAATTCTAGTCTCCATAAGGGGTGAGTAATTGATTGTAATGTCAATCGTAATTTTGGGGGTGAACTATTCCTTTAATATAAAGTCTTACCAGTTACTGTAACTGTAACGATACCTTCCATTCCGTATAGGATAGTCCATTTTACCAGTCTCCACTTAACCTACTTTTTGTGCATAGTAGACAAAACATTTGTGGATTAAGTTGACTTTTGCTTTCATAATATTTTCACCACCGCGTGCAAAGACGCGTCCAGGGGTTCCCACCACCAAGTGTGGGGTCTCGTCGGCCCCGAATCTTCCACACCTTTTGAGCCCAAAGTCTCTTAAAAAACAACAAACAGAGCTGCTATTTTAAGCACGCAGCCAAACATAAAATGACTTTGTCTTTTAGCACTGCTGGATCTCTCCTCCCATAATCCCTCCCTGACATTTTAGTCTACTTTTTTAGTAAATTGTCAATATTATTTAGTCGCCACCGCTCGTATGAGCGTGCGCGGGTAAGGTGAACGTTTTCAGCTTCGTGAACCTACGTAAATAAAGAGTTGTTTATTTTATTTCATGCTCCGTTTAACTCTCCGTCCCCAGAGGCTCCTGAGACGTCACGGTGTTGTTGTTTTGGTACGTCTCAATCTGATGAGCATTCTGTACATTTCTCTCTCTCTCTCGTGCTGCTTTTGTTTGTTCCTCCAGGTCTATTGTCGGCCGCCGCTTCTTCTTCATTGTGGGCACGCTCTACCTGTACCGCTGCGTCACCATGTACATCACCACTCTGCCTGTGCCTGGGATGCACTTCAAATGCTCTCCAAAGGTACATTACATATACACTACGTAAATACTACTATGTCTATTCTCTCAACCTTTTCAAGCTGTGACCCCCAAAATAATCATATATAATGTTTTGAACTGGAGAGCCCGCCCCCCGCCCCATCACCAAGACTAACAATTCAATTCAATTCAAAGTGCTTTATTGGCATGAGAAAACATACGTTTACATTGCCAGAGCAAAAGGCACAATACAACAGTACAACATACAATACAGTCAAGACAAAAATGATGTACACCCTAAGTAAAAATTACTAACACCCATTTGGCAAGCACTTGGCGTTTTAGTAGTTCGGACAAAATTTTTTAAAGTAATAATGGTCTTTTTTGGTATTCAAAAAGGTTGTAAAGTCCTAAAATCTTCACTTTAGAAATGTGCATATACCTTTTTTTACTATTGAGTGAGAAAACAAAACTTAAGCTAATCGACTACCAGTTTGGGAACCACAGGTATATAGTATACAACAGCAGCCATAGAGCCACATGAAATGCTGTACGAGCGACCTGTGCCATTGGCTTTGGCGTTGTTTATTACACAGGTTCCTTTATCCAACAGCAATGCCGTCAGCGTTACATGACTCTTTATTGTATTGTGGTGCTACTGTAGATTGCCTGAATCTTGTTAAAATGTTGAAATCCTTTTCTGCAAAGAGAGATGACCTCACCCGATTGCCGTGCACCACAGATTCAGACTGTACTGATATGCAACGCGAGACAAAACTAAAGGGTTCCCTGTGAAGCATAAGTATTTAAATATGTGAAACTAGAAGTGAGTAAGGGAACTTCCAACACACCGCTTCGAATTATCTTTAGGTGAACTTTAACCAACATCCCCACAAAGCAGAAGCGTATCACTCACACGTGCATTTCCTCCAAGTGCGAATGAATCTGTGGTTAACCCCTTGTTTCGTAATATATCTGGTCTGGGGCTCATCCGGGGGGGACCAGTCGGACTTCTTATCCTTAACAGGACCGTGAGAGTAGTACAAATGGAACCTAATGTACCCCAAAGCAGAAATCTAAAATGACACATGCCCAGTTTTAATGATGCGCCTGCGTAGCCAGTGCAGGCAGGCGATTCAAGAGCACGACTACCTGATCAGGTGACTAGTCACGTGCATTCAGAGCGGCTATTTAAACCTCTCTGCCTACCTGCTCATTCCTGGCTTCTCTGCTGCTGTGCAGACAATGCGTCACTGCTGCTGCCTATCCCCGCCTAAGTTGCTGCTAACCTGCTGCTCATGAAGTTTTGCAAATCTCACCGCCACCTCCCCAGCATCCACCTGTAGGCTCTGTTTCTAGATTCCTATAATGAATTCCCTGTAATTCTATTTGGCTTATAACTTTGACTGTAATGTTACAGGGAATGAATAAGGACACAGCCCTGACCCCTGACGCCAAACTATGCTTCATATACATACATACAGTATCTATACTCGATTATGCTCAATAAATATATATTCTAAAATCATTCCAAGGGTCGTCTGTCTGAAATGGGTTAAGCTAGCTCTCCACCGCACCACCAACGTCGCCTGAAATCTCTAGCTTTGTTTTGCTGGTATGATGAGATGTGCCCCAAAGCACCCCATTTTGTTTGCGACTTATGTTATTGGTTGTTTTGTTCCCTGTTGTTTCCTTGTTAAACAAAAAAAAACTATTATAAGCTTTTGCCTGTCCGTAGGCTATCAGTCAGAGACGCGTCAATTCCACAATAATTCACAATTCCACAACAGGCATGCAGCTCGTTTCAGTCCCCAGAGAAACGTGGTCATTCACAGCTTTGTAATTAACAAGATGACCTCGTAATCCATTTGTTTCAGATGTGCCAATCAGACACACATTTATTTCCATTCCATGTAAGCTGCATGTTCACGGCAACATTTCATATGATTTCCAGCAAAACATTGAAAACACAATTTCTCTATAGCCGTTTACAGTAAATTACATATTTTTCCCTATCTTCTCATGTGAGATGTATTCAGTTATTAAATGGCCCATGGGGGTTTGTTTCCAATTGCTTCCACATTTGTGGAATCAACTTACTCTGGGAGTTTGACATGCTACCTTACTGGCCAGTGGCCACTTCTAAAACTCTTTGCAAGTAGAAATATGTTTGGGTCTTCCAGGGTTAAAGAACTCACTTCTATAGAATGGCTTTTTAGCCAGAGGGTTGAACAATAATGTGTCCGTGTGAGGACTCTATTGTACAATTTCTATTTCTCCTTTTTTTGAATGCTTTTGTTTGTTTGTTTGTTTGCTCGTTTCCTCATTTGTTTTGCAGGTGGTTTGTGAAAAGTGCTATATAAAAAGATTGTATTATTGTTGTTGTTGTTCATAATTATCATTCTGAATGTCTTGTGTGTGTGTGTTTCTGTGCAGCTGCTGGGTAACTGGGAGGCTCAGATGAGGAGGATAATGAAGATGATAGCTGGAGGAGGTCTGTCCATCACAGGCTCTCACACCATGTGTGGTGATTACCTGTACAGCGGACACACCGTCATGTTGACGCTGACATATCTCTTCATCAAGGAATGTAAGACAGTACTGTAACACACCGTACATGCTAACACTAACCTATCTCTTCATCAAGGAGTGTAACTCAGTATATGTCTGTTTAAATTATTTAACGGTGGTCTAAGTCAGTGTAATGTTTTAATCTTTTTAACCAGTCAGAGCTACAATGTTGATGTTGCAATGCCAGTAGCTGGTTCCATTGGCCCAGAACCGCTATTGATACAACAGTGACATCTAGTGTCGACACGGGGGAATGGCTTTTGTTTAAGACGGGAAAGGGGGAAATGTCACTGTCATGCTTAATTAAGTGCACTTTTACAGAGCCTTGCTCTGCCAGTCGGACAAGTGTTCCATATCAGTTCCAGACACCTCATGTAGTCACACGTATCAGAGATCTTCACCACCATGGCGGTGTAAAGCAACTAAAGTACTCGAGAAAGAACTGTACCAGATTTTATCTGAATGATGTTTAGGACAGGGGTTCTCAACGTTTTTGGCTGGGGACCCCCGGAAATGCTTTGGCCATGTCTCGGGACCCCCCGCCCCGCCCCCCTCCTCACACCCAATACAAATTGACCACTACAATAACCTGAATAATAGAGAAAATCTATACTAAAACCAGATATAATCAGCAGGTTGAGAACCCCTGGTTTAGGACACAAGAAACACTTTCCTGTTTTTTTGGGGGTGTGTAATATGTGTATATTGATATTTTAGTCATGAAAATGTGTCATGAAATTGTGGTCTCACCTCCTTCCTGTCACATATCCATGCAGTAGTTTTTAAGAACGTGAGCTTTGTGTAACTACAGGGTAGCTGCTCTGACCTGCTCATGTCACGTCAGATATACTGCATTCCTCGTGTCTTGTTGACGTCTGTCGTCCATCACATTGTATTGACAAGCGCACCACTACAGATGGGTTAGCTATCAGCAATCCATATCATCTCTCATCCATCAAATCGGATGGAACGAAGCGGTGTTGGCGACTGTTTCCAGCCTGTACGTTGAATTCAGATTTAGTCACCAGATGGTTTCGCTAGATGGATGGAGCCTAAATACATTTAGTGCCCTATTATTTTCATCATTGACACACAAAGCTGAGCACATTACGTCCTCATACAGACACACAAAGCTGTGCATATGAGCGGCTAGCGCAGCAATACAAAACAATAAGTGGCAAAGACGTGTAGGGATTAAGGGGTTAGGGTGGCACTGATGAAAATAGGGCCCCTAGGCTACACAAGACTAGTTAGGGTTTTTTTGTCTTTCCTTTTTTGGGTGTATATTGTTATTAACTCTGATTATTCTTGTTGTCCTTCCAAACGGTCAGATTCCCCAAAGCGCTTCTGGTGGTACCACTGGTTCTGTTGGACGCTGAGTGCCGTGGGCATCCTGTGCATCCTGCTGGCTCATGACCACTACACTGTGGACGTGGTGGTGGCCTACTTCATCACTACACGTCTCTTCTGGTGGTACCACACCATGGCCAACCAGCAGGTATCACTTCTGCACCTTTTTTTATTATTTTATTGCCATCTACGTGACATCTAGTGTCTGGGTAGCTCAGTCGGTAGAGCTCTCGCCTTTGGACCACAAGTTCATGGGTTCGATCCCGGGCACCCCCAACTCGCATGAGTCTTCCAGGTCGTCCTCAGACGAGCCCTCCATCGTCGCTTCCAGTCATCCCGAATCCGATTCTCCATACATCTTGCCAGCTCATTGGTGCTTTGCGCTCCTGCGTCGCTAATGAGTAGCACGGCTTAGGTGCGGCAAGTTGTGCGGGAAGTACTGGGAGCTGATGGTAGGTGTGCCGCCTATGGGACGTTATCTGCCAGCTACGAGCATGTTTCGTACCTAAAGTATTACACCGTATTTGAAGCGGCTTAGTCGAAAATCTGCTTTAACGTTGGCCCGGTTGCTAGGCAACGCGCCCTCCGTCACCCCCGCCACCAGGATCTTTGCACCCCCCCTACATTTACCTCCATGGTGTTTCTGATGCATCCAAGCAGGTTTGGATGCCATTTGTGATTTTGTACCGCATGTTAATGTTTCGGACGAAAGATAAACGGCGTGAGCTAATGCGAATGCCTGTACCATGCCAATACTGCGGAAATTAAGTCTACTCCAAACAAAGCAGAGGTCTATGGATGGCAGTGTGGCGCAGTTTAATGATTTTTCAAAATATGTTCACAAATAGGAGACATAGAGTTTGTGTATCTGCTATTTTTGAATAGCCAAGGCAGAATGTGGTGTGCCTTTATTCACATCTTCCAACTGCCACTCTGTAGTATTCTGTAGTAGTCTGTTTGGTTGAGAGCTGCCTTTTTAAGGTAGCAAAGGCAACAATCCTAGTCGTTTGCAACACTGTCAGAGCGCAAAGGCTGCAATACAAGAACATCATATTTGGGTAGAAAGTGCATTTTCCAACGAAAACACATAAATAATTACTAATATTCTGTAGTCCAGGCCTTTTTAAAAGCTCGAGGATACTACTAGATGTCAACTGAACTGAATTATGTTACATTTTAATAGTTGGGTCTCACCAGTTCCGCGCGTTGTGGCAACTTGTATTTGTAGTCCTGCTCTCTCAATACAGCTATGTAGGATGTGCTCTATTCACGGTAACGAGTCCTGCACGCATTCCAGCTAAAAACCAAGACTGGGTGTAATTCAGCAACGTTGCATGCATAAGCCCTGTTGGAACTATAAAAAGGAGGTGGAGCAAAGTTGTTAAACTTGATAGCTGGGACAGGCTTAACAATACGCATAAACTCCCGAATAGCACTCAGTCATTCACTGTTAACAGACTGTGCACGTGTTTGTATAAAATAAAAAAAACCTGCTCTGTTAGTGTCACATTTACCTGGCATCTGGGTGGCATACAGAGGTAACAATTAAGGCTCACCCACACAGTGACTAAATATCGACGATGCAACCGGTGCAGCACCGGTGCCCAGGTTCTGTGGGGGCAAGAGGAAAAAAAAGAAAAAGCCAAGGTGATTGTCAAAAGTTGACGCTGTCGCATGGAGACACCTAGGATTCGTCAATGATGTTACTTGACTTACTGGTTTATAAACGGCTTCAATTCCTACTTCCAGCTTCAAGTCCTGAGTCCTAGTACCTACTACTTCCGTGTCACATGACAGTGACATCACTCTCGTGTCCTTGCTATCTGTACCGTAGTCTTAGTTTGTTTCATCGTGTGTTCATGATCTGCGAGCAGCAGTGAAACAAAGCTCAGCAGTGGAGAAAACGCCCATACGAACTTAATTCATTGGTTTTCTCTTTAATGCATTCACTTTTATTCACTTTAATTCATTCTACAAAGTTGTAATATTTAGATCTTCTATGGACCTGTTTCTGTGGTAATCTTTAGTACACAACAGTGTACTACAACCACTTGTTCCTAAGTTAAGCCATATTCATTCTGTTGATGGGATCGGTAGAACAGGTTGATCATGCAGAAACCGTTGTGGAACTTCTGCTCTCAGTTTGGCCATCTCTATGGTGAGCACTGAGCACAGTACCAAACTGCAAATGTCCACCTTGTTCACCTAGCAGACCTTTCGGGTCCACTCTTGAATGGCACTTTTATTTTTTGGTCACGTCCGCGCTAATAAAACACTAGACAGGATTATTATTTCATGGTAACATTCAAGTGCAATTATCAGAAGATGTACAGTAACCAAGCGGCCGGGTACAGGCATTGACTGCCAGTCAACTGTCTTCCGTGGTACAGTGATGTGCCAGCCCCCCTCCCTTATATATTATTCATGATGTATACATATATATTTTTTCTTTTAATGTTCTCGGTTCATAAAATAATAATAATGTGTTCCGTTTGTTTTGATTCAGTCATTGAAGGAGACATCGCAGAGCAACCCTTTCTCCCGAGTCTGGTGGTACCGGATGTTCCAGTACTTTGAGGAGAACGTCAAAGGCATAGTCCCTCGGAACTATCAGCTGCCGTTCACATGGCGAGCGTCACCGTGGGCCCGTGGTGTCAAGTACAACAGACTAGAGATGCAGTGAACTTCCCCTCTTTCCATCTTTCCTGCTCGCGTTCAAGGAGGCAAGGAGGACAGATGTCCCCCACAGTGGCAAATGTCACCCATGGAAAGATGGCTTCGTGACACTTAAAGCGCTGTCCGTTTTTTCCTCGCTAGTGCTCAGTAGACACATCCCTATCTAAATGGCTAGCACTGTGAACTCACTACTTTCTTTCTTTAAACACAAAAAACATTTTCTCTACATTCGTCGCTCTCTTCCTGATGGCATTTTCTTCTTTTTTTTGCGAAAACAGCACTAATCTTTATTTGTTTTTCTCCTTCAACCCTGTTGCAGGTATGCTGCTGTGTGTTGTAGATCGAGAAAGCATTTCAACTGACCAATTACTTAAACTCTTATTCAGTTTAATGGCCATATGGACTTTTGAGTTATGATTCATTTGTTGAAGGTTCTTATCCATGTTCTTGTAAGATTTATTTCGTTCAAAAATATGTGAAACGTTTATTTAATAACCAAAATGCCATAATCAGTTCCCTTTTCCCTTTTTATAGTGAATTACTTTTGTAAAAACTTGCTAAAAACTAAATCGAAATGCAAAAAAAAAGAGAAAAGGAAAAAAAAAAAGATTTTTCTAAGTACTCCAACTTTATTTTTCAAAAATGAATGATGTCCAAACAGAAGATTTTTTTTAGATTTTTACCTTTTTCAAGATGGAAGAACTGAGAGCAAAATAACCGTTTGGTGTCGTGTGGTGTACAGCATTATTCCAGTGCCTTTCCTTATAGCTTGATTGTACAGTTCAAGTCCGTTGTCTTTGTGTCCCTCTGCTTCGAGTGTGGGCTTGTCCACACCGTGGCACAGGGGTAGGGATGGGACCATGAGGAAATTACATGTCACCGTTATTGTGACGATTGGGATTAAACAATAATATTATCGCCATCATCAAAATATGCTTAAAACTTTATAATGCCACTTTTGCCAAGTAACCAGAAACCCCAGCATCCCCTATTCTGGGAGGAGGGGGTGGAGCCGATCTACGCCCCCCCCCCCCTCCTTGAGCATGTAAAGCTGCTACTTTTGCGGAATCGATTTGTGTAGAGTGAAAAGAAAAAAGCATACCGAATGTGCTCTTTACATGTCTGTTTTTTTTATCAAGTACAGAGGATTTAAGTGGTACTGAATTTGCGACTCAACAAAAGCTAATTCATCCTAGTAGGTGTTTGACGGAGGACAATTTCACAAGTCTCCGTCCGGTGCAAAGTATCGCAAGCATTCTTTCCTCGTCCCATCCTTACACAGAGGGTCTCGTGTTCCTCTGCGTTGTGCGTGGGGTTTCCCACGCCATTGCGCAGGGTGGAACCTGACGATAGCTAACAGTCTTGCTCGCATGAATGTAATCATAAGTAAGCCAGCCTTAGATTGGTCTTCCTTCCCAAAGTTAAGTACATAAGAGTGAACTGAAATGTCCTTATTTATTTATGCTTCGGGGGAGTATCAGTTTGTGCTTGGGTTGTCATTGTCCTAAGATAATTTGACATCTTTTATATATACACACACACACACACACACATTTTATCTATGTACTTTTGTCATTTTGTGACACTACTCAGACAGCCCTGATCTTGTCCTCTCGATGCTCAAACCTTGCCTTTGCTGCTGGTTTCAATCGTGCCGATACGCTGTTAATTTCATCCCATAACCACTCAATCCCTGTTATACCTTGTTGACCCCCCAGGGTCCGACGGGGGATCCTTATTTGGTCCCCTTTTTACACTTCTACGCTAAATGTTTTTGCCGAATGTTCACCTCTATTCGCCTATTATAACATGTCCAGAATAGGATGTTTAAAGTGTATGAGGTTAATGGGAAACTGGTTCCGAGAGAACCAGTCGGGGAAACAACTGCTCCGGTCCTGGATTTTGTACATCACTGCAGCAACTCTTAAGCTTCATTTATACTTCCCCATGTGACACGTTCTTCCTCTTAGATATTATTATTTTTTTTGGT
>OOFJ01009700.1:1453-14761 GCA_900323375.1 Benthosema glaciale | reverse complement strand
CTGTTAATAAATAAAAGTTTGGTACTTAAATGTACTTTACACCACTCAAGCCTCTTTTTGATTTGATTTGAATACTTTATTAGACAACAAGATATATACACAATGCAAACAACATAATGTACAAGTATTTGTCTAAAGGGATATCCGAAAAAAGACTTTGCAGCCTTGTTTCCATCCGGGTCCCAAAAACACAATTCCAATATGAATAATAATTTAAATAATTTACACATAGCAAAAAGTCTCTACATATAAAAAAACATGAGAACACAGTATTTACAGGTTTGGTTATCATGATTCAGAATAGCCTGCTGATAGGTGAATTTTTAGGCCTGTCTTAAACGAAGTAAGTGATCTTTGCAGATGGAAAGAGAATAATTCAAGCTTTCCGTACAGCTGCATTGTTAGCGAGTTTAACGTTGTTTAATGCAATCAGATAGGACTTTTCAGTTTGGATGTATGGGCTGTCAAGGCCAGAAAGTAGTTTTTTGCCACCCAGTGGGCGTTCCCGTATAACTTATGGGTACGATGACGTCACGTGCATAGCACTCTATAGTGAAGTTAGTCTATCATATTTAATCCAATGTATCAACGTACAATGAAATGAAACAGCACTATGAATTTCCTTGATAAATTTACATTGACCGTAAACATATCTGTAAAGGGAACTTTTGCAGGGGGGAAATTCAGTTTCAGCTTCATCCAGCTGATGACTGGTCATGATGAACGCTCAGATGGGAGCTGTTAAGGGGTTAAGTGTGTTGCTCACGGACACATACAGTAGGCCAGGGTCGGGAGGCGAACCAGTGACCTTCTGCTTACCAGACAGCCTGACCACTAAGCTACGGCCATCGGAAGTTTTAATATTTGACACCATCAATCTGAATCTAGTGAGCTGTGTGACTGACTTTGATTTCACTACCATCAGGCCTATTGTTAAGATATTGTAGTACTGTCATTAGATACAATTTCTAGCATAAAGGAAACTGGGAAAGGTGACCGATTTTTCAAAACAGGCTGGGAAAACCCTGCTGTGCCATTTCTGTTGTTCATGAACCTTAAGAAAGCAATTAGTTTGAAAGCGCACCTTGTCATCAAACTTGTCCAAAATGACAGGCTGCAGGTACAGGTGAAACAGGTATGATTATAGGTGTGTTAGTATGTGCTAGGTGAGGCGGCTCACACCTAATGAGGAAAATAATCACCTAGCTGACCGAGGCTAGGGCAAGGTAAAAAAACATCACCGCTTTCAACGTTTAGCAACCTGTTGGAAGAACACTCAATACCAATTAAGGATAAGTTATATTTTGTGGTAAAATAAATATCTTCTGAAAGTGTTATATAGTGTATGAGAGGTCTAGTGTGGCTTTCTACTAGAGTACAGTGTTAGGCTAACACTGCAAGCACATGTTCAGCTTGTGTTGCACTCAGGGTTTAGACAGAACTCTGATTAAGCAACAGTTCTATAATGATCAGTGAGCTACAGGGTATCAGGGGTAAAGCAACTGGCCTCCAAAACCAGAGGCAATGAGGCCCATCAATCAAAACATCATGAAACTGCACAATAATTAACAAACTAAATTGTCCGTGGTATAAGAACAATTATTTTACACTATAGCCACATGTTGTACCCAAGTTGATTTACTTACTAATACAAAAAACCTTGATAAGAGCAGGAAGCGTCAAACCTCTGGAGAACCTTAGTGAACTTTTAGGCCAACAGAAATTATTATTATGTTTATATATGTTAGCTTTAATGTCTTTAATATCTCTAGTATATATATTTAGCAGACTGCCTAGAGGCAATAAATCAATTCCTCTTGACTTGGTTTTGTTCCAGTTTTTTTTTTTTTACTATAAAATGATGTAATATAATTAAGCAATATTACACAAAATGGTGTTCTGCGATGCCTTTTGGAACTTTTGGAGTTCCTGCTGCAGCGCAGGCATGCATTATTGACGATAAAGAACACCCTCAAGTGTAATATTGCAATTATACAGTTACTCTTAAAACTACGATTATCACTGAAAGATACTATTTTTTTAATGACAGATGTAGCCACTAAGACCACAAATGTCTCAAGAAACTAGCTGGCCTAGCCACCAAGTCTGCTGCGCTCTGGGAGAAAAGCAAAGATGAAGTCTTTGTTTTGATTAGCAGCTCAAAAATCGTGATTAAAGCACGGCTAGAACGTTTTTTCAACCAATCAGATTGCTTCCTCAAAATTACCTTTTGTATAATGTAGATTAAGGAGACCTCAACACATTATGGATTATCTGTGGGCAACAAATATTTCATATTGGTACCGAGTTTTGGCTAAATGAACTTACTTCCATTGTATGGCAATATTGTTTGATTTAGAGACTACCCTCAGCACACTTCCAATGTGTGCAATAATTAATACATAAGCTATGCCAGAATCTACAGTCCATAGTGTACTGTACATTGTATGTAGTTATTTTTGCTTTACATTTTGATTGAATTGGTGTAAACAGAGCTATTCAGTTACGAAACTCCCATAGGCATAAACAAAGAATATTAATTATATTCAATATTCAGTCATTTATGACAAAAACCTACTTACATAGAATTTGTAATGTGCTAAGAGATAACAAAACAAACAGGAACAAGGAGGAAGTAATGCTTACCATGTGTTGAAACATAGTTCTAAACACTATTCTATAGTTATCCTCATGGTATCAATGGGAATATTATTGGGTACTGAAGAAGAACGTGCTAATCTTATGAATTTCTTTTTTTCAGCGAGTCTGGTTGTAAATAACATTCAAAGAAATGACCCTTCTTAGTGTACTGCACTAACCTCACCAATACACATGCTATGCATTGGAAAACTTACTGTACTGTACTACAAATAAGTCTGATTGTTCATAAAGATAGTCACAGAAGGAGCGAGAGGGGACGTGACCATCCATCTAGTAAGAGAAGATGTGATCATCTGTCTGTCTAGAAAGAAAAGATACACATGAAGTGTGGATAACAAAAGAGATGGTGCCCTCTAATGGACATAGATGGGAAGTTTTTTTGTTTCGTTTTTTACCAGGAAAAAGTAATTATTTTGTACACAAAACACTGAAAATCATTCATTTCTGTCATCACAATGACCATTTATGTCCATCACATCAATTTAATAACATTGACTATGTTGAAGAACAAGATTTGTGTGTATAACTATATTGTGGACTCTGCTCATAACACCATCACAACAATCACAGCTTTTGTTTAGTGTACACATGGGACACATGGCCTACATCCATCAATCAATCAATCAATCAAGTAACTGAGGTCTAAGTGCTTGGCAAACCAAAACAAGAATAAACTTAAGCCTAAGCACTAATGTTAAATAATGTACTCCGTAACTTCATCCATCCTCATAAGGACAGGTAGAAATGAGGACACGGTATCCCAGCAAGTCAGTCATTAAATCAGGTTACTGGCCTGCTTCAGTGAGGTCAGTCGCGCCCTGATGCACCTGTTCTCCTGTAGCACCTTAGAGATGGTTTGAAGAACGGCACGCTTGGCCTGTCCAAGATATGAGATGGAGAGAATGGGAGAGAGAGGGACAGAGGGGTATGGTTGGCACAGTAAACATATAATAAGAACAATAATGAGCTTTATTTATAGAGCACTTGTCTAACATATACTTAACAAAGTGTCTGAATGTCTGTCTGTCTGTCAATTAAATTAATTAATTAAACTTCCCCATCGACTTATTATATGGGAAAATTAGTTTGAGGAACGTTCTTCTTCATTGATGCGACATTCTTGTCTTTGCCGGTTGATGGCGGCAGGTCGATGACATACTCTTTGACAGTTGTACGGGAACTTTGGGAGCCAAACCGTGGCACAAAAACAGCTCTGAGCTTAAGTTTGCAGTAAGACATATTCTTCCCGTTGTACTGGTTTCTTGTCTTTTATTTTCAATGTCAATATCTGTTTCTTCTTTCTCAATTCTCATACAGGTGGTCCTCCTTGAGTTGAATTAGCAGTGCTGATGATTGATTGACGGAGGCAAGCAGATCCCATCGCCTGGAGGGAAGAACATGCACGTGCGCCATAGACGTGCGCAGTGATTTGCTGTAGTTTATTAGTTTGATGACACCTCACATTCAAGTATTTTTCTTTCAGAAACCTTAAGGGCTACAGTTACAACACTTGGAGGGGACATGGATCATCCTATTTTATTACAGAAACCTATTGGCTTGGATGAACTCTCCATCAAATGGTTCTCAAATTACCTTTCAGAGAGAACACAGGCAGTTGTTGCGGATGATTCTAAACTGCCTTTCAATTAGTAAAGTTGTCCCACAGGGGTCCATACTGGGTCCTCTTTCAATATAATTAAATTACATAACGGGTTTTCAACCAAATAAAATCATGCAATAAAGAAAACAATGTATGATGATTGTGCGCGACACATGTGCACATGCAACTGTGCGACGTGTGTGTTATTTGTACCTTTTCGTGTTTCACTTTGTTTGATGGCGTGTCGCTGCTTCCCTGGGAGAAATTGTAGACATCATCAACCAGAGATGTCGAACTGGAACCTGGAAATACAAGATGATTGATGTGTTTCAACTCTGCATGAATATGTGGAGGTAACTCATATTAGGAGGCAGTAGACAGGGCTGGCCAGTGCAGTCTACTGCTAGGCAGTAGACTGCACTGGCCAGCCCTGTCTACTGCCTCAGATCCTTATAAAGCTGTTCTGATGGCTGCATTGGAAAGTGCGAGCTCCACCTCTGTGGCCAACTTTTTTTTGGCATTTTCACCTTTCATACCATCTGACACCATAAGAGCTTCAGATGATCTGTACAGCAACACTGAGTTGGAAAATATGCGAGCCCAAGTTCAAAACAAAATGTGACATGATTGTGACAAACACCTGGGCTGATAATAAGGTGAAGGATGATCTGGACAATGTTAAATTTGAATCCCTATCAGTGGACGCCCCCAACCATGGCCATGTTACATTGCTGCTATTTTAGTCCACTATTGCAAGTTACATGATGCATAACTTCAGAGACAAAACGTATATACTTTTGTGGAGCTTATTATTAGTAAGGAATTATTAAATAGTGAAATACATTATTATGAAGGATTATTATTTTTTGTGACAAATGCTCACCTGTCACAGTTACAACACATGCAAATGTTTGCTCCAAGAAATCTGATCTGGTCACCTTACTATAGGCATAATACATTCCCATGTATTGTTTATAGAAATCATAAATCCATATTTAGTGTTTAAGGTTTACAGGTTACTAAAAGTCTATTGTGTACTTCTTGTAATATGTCAAGCTGACCCACAGCTTGAAATACTACAAGAAGTAAACAGATGTACAAAGATTAATGCAGGGAAAGGGTCAGGGAGGTGTCCATTATGAGTAGACAGGCAAGCTTGTAGGACAATATTTATGTTCCAAGTCAAAAAACAATTGCCATGCAACTTTATAGTATCACTCCAATTGTAATTTTCAGATTTTAACTCAACTATGCAGGTATATGTTTGTTCGACAACAGCTCCTCTGGCTTGCTTAGCACCAAGCAACATTGGTGAGTCGGTGACCAATCAAATGATGTGACTGACCTGACGTGATTATGTCAACAGAACAACAGAAAGTATAGACTGCACTACATAGTAAGTATGGTAAAGTCTGGTCACATTTAACATTTTACCAAAGTGGTGTAAGGAGTACCGACACGCTTTGATCCCGCCGCCAGAGCGGGTGCCTATGGGCTACAGTTGAAGTTCCAAACATTGGAACTGTCTCATTGAGATAGAATGAGCGCAGTAGTAGAGCACTTTCGCTTTCCAGGCGTTCTATTGGAGTCAACGGGAGTGTCACTATACTCTCCTTCTACATTGCTCTGCATTACCATGTGGCACTTCACTTGTTGTGATTGAAATGTTTTCCTAACTTTTGGGGGGATGTAGTAGACCTTCCCCATGTAGTAGACCATGGTGTTAATGTTGTCATATGGAATTATGAATCTCCTGTTGAAGGACTGATATATTGACTGAAACAAAGAGAGATGATTTATAGGGTAACAAAGAGCGACCTCTGCAGTAAGTTAATCACATAGCTAGCTTGATAGGTCATCAATTCAATTCTGGTGGTGGAACACCACCAGCCAGCCACCACCACCACCACAGGGCAGGCTGTCAACGTGTCTAGTAATCATCATCACTCACCCTGGCTGGAGCTGGACTGTGACTGTGAGCCCACTCCTCCGCCTCGACAGACAGACTTCTTCTTCTCCCTTGTCATCATCAACACAGGACTTTTTTGTGGACTTTTTTGTGTTTTGTCGTCATTTCTCCGTTTCTTGGGCGGTGTCTGGCGGTTATGTTGTTGAGTCGTTTTGACCCTTTTGTTGTTTGACGAGCCTTGTTGTCCAACTTCGCCTCCACTTTGAGTTTGAGGAACGTTCTTCTTCTTCATTGATGCGACATTCTTGTCTTTGCCGCCGGTTGATGGCGGCAGGTCGATGACATACTCTCTGTCAGGTGTGCGGGAACTTTGGGAGCCAAACCGTGGCACAAAAACAGCTCTGAGCTTAAGTTTGCAGTTAGACATTTTTTTCTTCCCGTTGTACTGGTTTCTTGTCTTTTATTTTCAATGTCAATATCTGTTTCTTCTTTCTCAATTCTCGTACAGGTGGTCCTTCTTGAGTTGAATTAGCAGTGCTGAATGCTGATGATTGATTGACGGAAGCAAGCAGATCCCATCGCCTGGAGGGAAAAACATGCACGTGCGCAGTGATTTGCTGTAGTTTATTAGTTTGACACGGATGACACCTGATTGGTGACCTTGCGTTGCTAGGGAACGGCTTTGGACAGGGGCGCCGGGGGGGGAGTGGGGGTCATGTTATTTCCTAAGTACTGACCCTAATAATAAGAACTCTGAGGTACTGACTAAGTGATTTTAAACGTCAATTCAGTTATTTCACTTATCATTAATTCAATTATTATTATTATTATTATTATATAATCCTCCCTAAAGTGTGCTGACCTTTGGTGGCTGGTGAGAATGCCTTCATCCAATCAGGACGAGAGGGGCCTACCTCCAATCATGATCGAGTGGGGGCTCGATCATGAAAACATTGAAAACGTCAAAATCTAATCAAAACACTCGTAGATGTAGATCTGTCGAGCATACAGTTATAGCTTAGTCATAAACAATTACAATTTTTTCACAGCTTGAAAATGAATTAATCGTGATTAATCACCATTAAAACTATGTACAAAATAAAGATAAGATAAATAATAAGGCGGATACAATTAGCATACATGTATGTTTTATTCTTTATAACAAATCCAGTGTGGTAAGACGGTGTTTGTCTGTCTCTCACCCCTTTGTCATGCTATGTGATCAAATTGTGCAGCCTTTTATGGCAAATTTGGCAACCTTTTTTGGCCAGATTTGAGTGAGGGACTAGCCTACTGAGGGACTGGCAGGACTGCCATGTGATTTCAGAAAATAGGCTTGAAAGGTCCACTTCTGTGGACTCTAGCATTACACCCAACATGCTTAAGCATTTTCATATTTGCATGTCGATTTCAACTCTGATATTTATTTCAGAGATGCTCTAGTAAGAGTCTGCCTGTGCTATTAACTCATTTGGGATAAAATAAAAAATAAAATAAAGTTTTTCTCCTCTGCACCCTATTCAAAAAAATCCTATAAACCTATATAGGATATTTTGACTAGTAGGGCATGGTGAAAAACTGGAGGTTGCACCCTCCCTCGCACGATGGCAGGCACTCAGTCAAATCTGGTAACATATATCCAGCCAGCCAGCAGGTGGCACTAAAGACGATTGCTATGAACAGTGCACTCAACTTTTGTGCAATGTTCCATGGAAGTGTCAATGTTGTCAGTTACTGGGAAGTCTAAGGTTAAGAAAATCCACAGAAAAGGGAGTTAGAATCTCAATAAGGGTAAGTGTGCTTATATCAGTACTGTATATCAGTTAACCCGAGTTTAATGGAACTTAAAGTTGGATTACCGGTAAATCAGAATGGAATAAGGGTAACCGTCAGCTCTGGACCACTCATTCAGTTAAATAATGCCTGGGCTTGATATAATTTGTTGCACGTGGTATTGTGCAATGAATGAAATCATGGCCTTAACGGTCATGATCTTTATTAGCCATCACTTAAAATATTTTCTTACATTTGGAAATACTGTATTTAAACATTTTAAATTTAACAAAGGCATTGTAGTTATATTTTAAAACATTTGCCATTACATTCCCTATTATGCCATGGACCACTAGTACAGGGTGGCACTGGCTCAGGGCTAGAGTGTCCTTGAGCAAGACTGAACCCTGAATTCTTTCAGATGTGCAGGTTAGTGCCTTGCATAGTTTCCTCCGGCATTGGTGTGTGAAGGGGTGAATGTAATGCACAATCTATGTAAAGCACTTTAAATGTGCTAGTGGTATGTAGGCCAATAGACATGGGATGCATTGCAAGTGTTCATAAAGATCTTATGAATTCTCATGAATTAAAGCAGCACTGAAATAAACTGGCTTAAACACATACTTTCTTCTTTAACAAATTATCCAGAAGGCATTGTAATGCGATTGTAGATCCCCTATTTTGGAAAATGTTGCAGGAAAATATGGAGGCAAGGTTGAAACCACCTACTGTATATGCATCAGAAAAGTGCTACCCTCCTACACAAATGATGCGTGTCAAAATACAGCATGTATCAGTATGGTAAAGCCTTGAGACACCGGTGGGCATCGCTGTGATCAACAGGCAATGAATTTCAAGTGCATTAGGCCATGAATTCTTCCTCACAGTTGTTTTATTCGTTCAACATCTCACATTACAAATACTTCAAATGTATGCATACAGTTATAAATAGTTGGCTGCAAATGAATATATGACATTAGATCTTTGTTTTACTTCAATACTACAAACCAACTATAAAAACTGACGTCTGTATTATAGCGTAACTCAAATCAGGAAGAAAATATAAAAAAAAGAATTGAACTTATAAATGTGAAATGACTTAATAAAAATCAAAATGATAGGTAAAAAAAAAGTTAATAAATACAACCTTCCCAGCATACAATTAAAAACTATTGAAATTTTGCAATCAAGTAATACTAACAGACATATTCAATATTCTTTTCATCTGAAAATGTGAAGCACATTACATCAATTAGAAAAACTAGACACGTCAACAAGTTTAACACATCACCCCAAAAATATAACAGAAATCTGATCAAAATGATAGTTATACATATTTCAATTGAAAATATAGCAAATGCTAAATCATCAACCTAATATTTACAATGTTTTCAATCACAGTAGCATGGTAGTAGCAAAATAAGTAAATTAAGCACAAAACTAATGTTTAAAAATAAAATTCAGTTATAAATTAGTAGAAAGATCTGTTTTTTTTTATCTCGCAGACACCAGCATGAATTATAGGAAAACAAACTATGTTTACGTGATTGTATGATATTTCTTTTTTTTTTATTAGTTTCTTTTGTTTTTCTTTCGTGGATTAAAATGAGTTAAACTGCAGAGTCTCGTTTCTGGAAAGAATAAGTATTGCACATAATGGCTCGAAGTTACTTGCAACATTAATCACATTCAGGTCTATGTCCCAAAGCATGCCACATCACAAGGAGGGGGAGAGGGGGGGGGTCAAGTGATGTCCTACTGAGTGTGTCCTGTACATTAATATGACCGTATGTAAGGAAGGCAGACGATAATGTAAAGAGGCTACAGTACGAAAAGAGGTGGATCTTAACGAGAAGGAAATTGAAAGAAAAATAAAAGAAAAAAAAACAAAAACGAAAAAAAAGGAGATCTAGTGCATTACATTAGGTCCTGCATTAACACTAGCCAGGTTATTTTTGTAATATATCATGCATGCCAAGAATAACTGGAACTTAGCAGTTCCAGAAGAAAGTGAATCTAAATATTTAACCAGCTTGTCATTCATTCTGGTGATACAAGGGAAGATTCCACAATGGACCGAAGCCAAAACATTTACCCTATAAGATTCTTTGACTACATCTAGAAGCGGAATATCAGAATACATTTTCAAGACTATCAAAATCAGTTTAGAAAGGTCTTGTCATGCCTTAGGGTCCTGCAATTATGTTTATTAGGACAGAAGAGAATCTGTATACGACTGGCTAACGCTAGCCTTTTCTTTTTTAATCTTTTTTTTTTTTTTTTTCCTTTTTTTTTCTACAGAATCACGTCAATGAACCGGACAGATTGAGATTTACCAGCACTTAAATATATAAAAGCTAAATTGAAAATTATATTAATATCATTCTTTTATTTTTAAATTAAGTTTACCATAAATGCAGATCTCTTAGTAACAAAGGTACAAAATTATTTTTCACCAAGTGAAAAAAATGAGGTATTGCAAAAGGAGTTCTCCCATCTGTGAAAAATGTGCCTAAAATGACTATTGAAAAAAATATTTAGAAAAGTAGTGCATAATAAATGTATATATGTTCATGACAAAATAATCAGCTATAAAACACTGTACAAAAATCAGCAGGCCATGTATAAAATAATATCTTTATCTCTGTGACAGCAAATTCTTCAAAGAGTGTCCAGCTACTACCATCACCAACCACACCACACCTGTGACAGACGCTCCAGTCATAGAAGAGTGCAGTGGTACAAAATGAGGACAGCTCAGGGCGACTGGACTGTGCATTCCCATTCGTTTGTACTACATTAGCATTTTAGCTTCCAGTGCTAATATCCCTGACATTATAAAGTGAGCAAATACTACTGCCAATACCTGAGCCCTGAGGGCCATGCCTTAAATCATCTGAAACCTACAATCCAAACTCAAACAACGCCAGCCCATCCTTCCGCCTCCATCTGACAAGAGGACACACCATCATCCCGGCATCCCTCAGATCAACATTTGCGTTTGATCACTTGCTTAGTTTTTTTTTAGGCCAGTCTTTGGTTTTGCCCTTTCTGGTTACAAAGTGTCAATTTTGTTTTAAACCAAGACCTACAAAGTCACGCCAGCAATCTATAAACGCATGCCAGACAGAGGAGAGATTTTGTTTTGCCACGCAGCGTGATGATATACTCTGAGCGGCCTGAAAATTGTTATTATGTCCAACCATCTGTAATAGTGTTTCCCCACTCTCTATCAATTCAACCAGTTGCACTCAACCTTTGGTTAGCGATACAGTTGTTCTCTAAACCTGCATGCGAAAAGCAAACAAAATGCACTCTTTTCCTCCCTAACGCAACTTCCTTAAGTCATTATACTGGTTCAGGTACGACAAACCTCACTCAAATTTTATGTTACTCTTGACAACAAATGTAAGCAGCTTTACCAGCTAATAATGCAAGAAAACAAAGTACAGTCAAGTCAGAAAACATCTAATTCCAAATCTAATGCATCCATATATTCATGCATACTTTAACTTAAAAATTCCAAAACATAAATGGGATTCCACTATTTTTCTTAGCGTTTACTTTTTTCTTTAGAAGGCCCAATTTAAAAAATAATTAAATAAAAATAAAATTAAGCTTTAAAGATTTTTTTTTTAACTTAAAGGAACCAGCAAAAAGAAAAAGTGCATTTATTTTCTATATCATAGCCCTATCCTAAGTACCCCCACCCCACTTCCCACATTCTCTTCTTCCCTCCCATCCCCCTCCCCCTCTCTCCTTAGTTCCAGCGGAAGGAGATGTGTCTGGGCCGGTCACCTCCCTCTTTCACCAGGGGTTTGTGGAACTCACGGCCGGCTCGGGAGTGGATGGCAGCCCAGCAGTATTCACAGTAGTACTGCAGGCAGGTCACGTTGGCGCAGAAGAACGGAGCAAACTTCCCCCCACAGCGGGTGCCCTGGCATTCATCACAGAGCTGGTCGTCCAGGACATATGGCTTCACTTCCACCTGGGAGGGAGGAGCCAAGACAAGGAAGAGATGAGGATATAGCTTGGTACAGAGGAAGTATCGACCATAGACATATAAAAGGTAGACGCCCTTTCCGGCTCAGGAGCCTATGTGCTCAAGGAAGGGCAAAACAATCCTGAGATTCCTTGCGAAGCACCGCAGAAGCATGAGCATGCACATTGCATCACAGAGCGCATTTACGGTCTGAAGTGTCGCGGAATAGATGCAATGAAATTGGCCAGTAGTCACTTGAGTGACTATAATTCACGTAGTGTGCCTTCCACTCTTCCGGCGTACTTCCTCCCCCAGTGTAAATTGTTCCGCCACTCCAACACACATCGCTCCAACGGAGTACAGCGGCCAATGAGGCATCTATTTTTTTAATATCTATGGTATCAACCCCTTAGCCCGAATTTACTTTGTCGTACTATGGCGTTTGCCTAGCGAAAATAAGCAATTTACAAGGTCACAACGTGTGATGCAATAGGCAATCTGCAAGGTCATAAGGTGTCGTGATGCTTGTAGATCTGCCATTTCCGCCACACAACACCAGCTTATGACGGATTATAAATGAAGCATATAGGCCTTGGTTTCTTCCGAATGTTCATACCAACATGCCCAAAATAGGGATGCCATGTTTAAAGTGGTTAAAGCGGAATAAGTTGAGTAAGGGCTGTGAGCCGAGTAAGGAGTCTCACAATTTACCCGGATGGACGTGGTTTAGCAGGTAGCAGTGCGCGCTTCTGAACATTAAGGTAGAAGTCTCATGAAGTTGCTAGGCGAGTGAGTACTAACGCAGGGCAGCCGTTGGCCTTGGACATCAACAAGCACACTGTCCGAGTTGCATACCGATAGTATAGGAATCAGTTATTACAGTTCTTTCTTATTTAAATGGTTTTAAAAAGGGGCCTATATGCAAACTAGCTAGCTTTGCTTGATCTGACAAGACAACCCAATGAGAGTACGCATCAGGCACACAAACACGTTACAGACTCAAATCTGTTCTATATGGAGTCCCGGTGAGGATGAGCAGATGCCGGACATTTAGGGATCTCAATTAAAAGGTTTGAAAGTTTGCTTATTAATTTATGGTCGAACAGGGCCACTCAGTCTGCAACATAATGTTTGCAATTAATAGACAGATTTAACATAGACCAAAAGTGATGCTAGCTAGCATAGGTAGCTACGAAAGGGCAGCTACATTAAGAGTCGTAGAAGCAGACATGAACAAATTACGATAATGACGAGGGAAATGTCTGACGTGCGGTCAATCATTTACATAATCGAGGAAATGGACTGCTCCGTCAGACTGAATATGTCCACAGAAGCAGCACACGTCATGTAACAACATTAGTTTACCTGTAATGACATAACGTC